>JAOEHI010009442.1:26202-68312 GCA_025447815.1 Percopsis transmontana
ATAATACCCCCCCCCCCCCCCCCCACCCCCCTCCTATTTTCTTTTTTTTTAAGATAAAAGGGCTGCTTTGTTATCGCCGTATGAACAATACCTCAACATCCTTCACTTGGTTAGTATTGATTTGCCCCTGTGCAAAGCATGTTCAGGGCGCCTGTTTGACTAGCCTGGGAGCGTGAATGGAACGGGTCAAACATTCAGCCCTTTTCAACTCAAGGGGGTATATTGATGGTGGAACTATCCTCACAGCTTCCCATCTGTCTCCTCCCACTCCTTACATCGCTATAGGTAGAGTCACCTCCACCCGTGTTTTCCCTCCCAACTTTGCCACGACTCTCCCATTACTTTTCATCTCTTCCCTGTCCTCTTCTCTTCACACGTACAAGCTTATTTATATGAGGATTAATTAACAAATGTACAGTTTTAACCATGGCTTCTTGCATCTTTCCTCCTTGCCAACTACCGTCCTGCAGGGGTAATTACGTTGTTGAAACAAACTGCTTATAATTATGAATTTTTGTGAGCTGAAATATATATTTTAATTTCTCCGTTGTGGTGCCTTGCCAATTCAAAGGAGTATTTGGGGAGTAATTACTGTGGTTCTACTGCTGGAAACGCAAGCAAATGTATATACTTTATACACAATTCTGATGTAAAGTATACTTGAGGTGTATATCCAATGGAGGAATTGGTGTTTATTGTGTAGCCCTCGTGGCCATGTGTGTCTTGCCAAGCAGCTAGCTCTCTGCCCAACACAGGTGGTCCCGCCTGCAGGCTTTTGACTAGGTACGAGTTGTCTCAAATCAGCCCCCAAGATGGGGAACAGTTGTCAGTGGTGGTTAAAAAAAACGGAAAGAAAAAACAGTTTTGAGTAGGGCATCATTTGAGATGTGGCCTAATGCACTAATTAGAGATGAGTTCTTGTGGGCTCAGTAAAAACACGACAGCCTTACTTGGTTAAGTAACATGGCATATGGAAACGTGAGGTGACAAGACAGGACTTTTAATTGGAAGGGTCTGCATATTACTATACTATTGCCAATTAAAATACTTCTGATGTAGTACCCACATAAAAATTAAGAATTATTAAACTATTAAGTTTTGTGCAAGTTTTTTTTATTTATTTTATTTTTATTGCAATAACTTTCCAACCAATTAGCCTTGCAACTTCTGATTGGATGAAATGATTATGATGGGTCAAAAAACCATCAATTACGTAGGTTTAGCTTCTCTATGAACTGCCATTCATTTCCTGCTTTAGTGTCTCACCTCTGTTTGCAATTAGAATTGTCTTTGTTACTGGAATTGTTTTTACATTTTATTTGAAAGTAATCTTTTAAGATTGCCAAGAAAATCTGTTCATTGTACTCCAGCGGCGCTTAATGCTCCCAGAGGGATTCCCTTAAATAGTTTTAATTTAGCACAATATTACAATGAGTAAGGACTCTCAAATCACTGTTAATTATATGCATGTTCTTTCATTGTGATATCCTCTCAACTAGTAAGAAAGAAAAAAAAAAAAACATCTCCCTGGAAGAAGTCTACCTCCAAATGCCTGTAGCTACAGATGTAATGTGCAGGAGGGTGCCGCTGTTGACATTCTTATTCTCCCTCACAGAATGGAGTGTAAAACTGTCGGCGATGCCAGCTATCCCTGAGTGACTGTTAATTTATACCTCAGGGTGACAGGCGGGCACACCTGGAGCTGGGTACGCATGAACCACCTGAACTTCAACTTGATCTAATTACGCTGGCCTATGTTGGCACGTCTGCAAAGCTAAATCGAGTGCACCGCTGTGTGAATTCTTTCCCCCTCTCTCTCGGTCTCCACGTTTAACCCCGGTCTCTGGCAGGTGATTTGTTTTGACAGTGGCCATATTCAAGGGAACTGTTCAATCATCGGAAGAGACATTTCCTGAAGCCTCCTTCTACTACTACATTTTTTTTTTGTGTGAGTGAGTGAGGGGTCTTGTGTGTGTGTGTGTGTGTGAGTGAGGGGTCTGGTAGTGATGGAGGGAAGGGGGGCATTGCTGCTGGCAGGCCGGCTGCAGCCGCAGAATCAGGCCGCTTAAGCGGCCTGATTTATTAATGGTCCTTGACACCTCCGCTGAATATTCTGCTCCTCCTCCTGAGATTTTCAGTGGATTGCAGTCTCCTCGCCTTCCATCCACTCTCTTCCTTCTTCTTCTCCACACCCTCTTTCCTTCGCTCTGTGACAGATGGCTTCATCACTTATAAGCAGGCTGGTGTGCTCATTGTGATGTAGAAGACAACCAAGAAGTTGCCTTTGCACTTATAAAGGTCTTGGATGTTCCTTAGTAGCCCAGAATAAGAAAAAGCTTTATTGCCAAGTACGTTTTTTACACATACAAGGTGGTGTTGGTGCATATCAAACATTCTATATATATATATAAAAAATACACACAGTATGTAAGTAACCCCACCATTTGACTTGTAGAACGATATGAGGAAATTCCTGATTATATTTTAAACTGTAAATACCTCTCAAACAACCATCTAAATCAAGGTCTTGATATAAAAATTATTGATCTCCATTAGTAGTCCAGGCTTTTCTACTATGCTCACATATTTTGTCCAATGTAGAGAGTTATGGCTTGGCTTGACTTAATATGATCAAGTGACGATAACATGCCCAAGTTAGGGGAATGTAGCCCACTGGTAAGAACTAAAAAATTTGGTCTCCAATTTAAAGAGACTGCAGAAAAGAACGCACAAACTGCACTGATTTAGGACTATTTCATTAGCATTTTCCTCTGGTGGGGTCTCAAGGTTAACCCCTGGTTTGTGTCCTTTATTTGTCAACGGTGGCAGATATGTTCACGGTGGGTTAATTGAAGTCATGGGGATTAAGAACGCTCCACCATGATCTCTTACCTCCTCGCTGTAAATACACTGTCTAGTCAACATGCAGGCCGCACACAGTCACTTAGTTAGGCCTCTGTGCATATGTGTGTGCGGCGGGCATCTTGCTTCTTAAAAAGCCACCTCCCTACCTTTTTTTTTGTGATGAAGTCTCCCTGGGGGTTAGGCCCTCAATAGATCCCTCCACCTGTCCCCAGCAGGGAAATTGATTGCAACCCCCTTCCTCATCTCCTGCTCCCTCAGTGCTTGCCAACTAGGAAATAGCTTGACAACCCAATTAAAAAAACAAAAACAAAAAAAAAAACGGTGTTTACAATTATGTTGTCAATGTAAACACATTCTCATCTTTTCTAGAATCTGCAATGTTGTTTTTTAAACATATAAACCATCTGGCCCCTGTATTGAGGCCCTTGTGTTGCATTCCCCCAAGAAATGCATTTTTCTTCAAAAATAAAATTAAATCATTGTCCCCCCCCCCCATTTTATTTCTTATTTATATAAACATTTCAGTTTCTGAAATTAAGTATCACATAAAGCAAATATCAATGTATCGTCTGCAATTCAGTAAAACTAGAGTACTGAAGGGTATACTTTTGGCACTATAGATATATATACTGTAGATGTAGATAGATATATTTGATCAAATGTGTATACCTATGCTATTGTGTGTTCTTTTTCTCTTCTTCTTCGTGTGAAGGACCATGCTGTCACCCTCTCTCTTTCTACACTTTCTTTCTCTCTAGTGTAGATGTGTGGCTGGCAGGCTGCCTTGCCGTCTGTAGCAGGCCCGAGCCTCCATTGTGAGCACTGTTTATAAATCAGAGGCGCAGGTCCCTCAGGATGCTGCTGCGGTTGCCATCCCAATGCCGTCAGTTCCACTGATTTATTCAACACTCCCAACCCTATTCTCACGTGTGTAGAATTATGCATTCTTTTTTTTTGTTTTTTTTTAAATGGGGGGGTAAAGGATTAGCAATGTTGGGGGGTGGTGATTGATCCTGCTCAGAGGTGAGTGAACTGTGTTTTGAGAAAGAAGCATGTAAGAACACAAGAAAAGAGGAGAAGCAAGAGGATCCAGTAGCATCCTGGAACACAGCCTCCAGCAGCCTGCCCGGCGTGTCTCTGTAAACTGGAGGAGGCACGGTTCCACCACAAATACTGTCGCGCTGCAATACACACACACACACCTTCCCTCTTGCTGTATATGCTACACATATACTGTGAGAGGGAAATTCTTTCCCCACGCAAAAGACACAGTGCACAGGGACACAGCGCTTGTAAGCATTTAGGACGCTCCCTCCACATAAGTCCTTCCCACATCAACAGTTATCTTTGTCCAAAATGAGCCCCTGAGACGAGCAGGCCTGTCGGAGGTTTATGCGGTGAACCGTTCTCCCGCATGCAAAACAGATGGTCTTCCTCACTCTCACACTGACATATTGTACATCAGAGAGCGTGCACGTCAGGGACCGCACTGTGAGTGTGCGTGCGTGCGTGCGCGCGCATCCATCAGGCAAGCAGTGCTCTGCAGGGCTTTCTTAACTAAGATTAATTGCACCTAAATCGCTGTGCCAGGTGGAAACACGGATCCCGGGCACGTGGCTGCTCTCACGTTTACGCGCACGCACGCACACAAGTGGAAACGCTTCCCATTACAGCCTTGCTGCTGGGAATTAGCCCCGCGCCTCTACAGACACCCCTGACCAGACCCCGACCCCATGGCGGCATTGACTCCGCGAGGACGCACACATTTATCACCGCCATCCAACAGGGCGACAGACGGGCGTATAAGACACGCGCTCGCTTTAGCAACATGCGTCAGCTGACCTTGGACATAGGGGGGGAAAGTGTGTGTAGTTTTTATTTTTAGCTCATTTGTTCTCTTTAGAGATGAGGAGGAGGGGAGGCACATCACACATTTTCCAGTTGTTTGTTCAGCTGTGTTGTCTGAATGGACCTAAAAGACCCGGACTAATTTGGATTGTGTCATCTGTCAAATCTGTCACTGTCATTTAGCCAAAATTCCTCTCTGGACAAAATGGTTGTGCAGAACAAGCTAATCAAGTTGGGGTATGTTAAAAGTGCAACACCAACTGAACCAACCAGTAACCTAGCTTGAAGTGAGAAAACTGACCAAAATGACTAGATAGAATGATGTGGTGCCCATGACAGTAGCAGCCAGCATACAGGCGCCTATGCAGCATAAGAAGTTTGGCTGAGTTTGACTTATTTGGGAAAGGGGGCGGCAGGAGGGCAGTGTAGGCTTCATTATTAGTCATCAGCCTCTCACCTCCAACCGCACAGACCCACGCGGGCGTGTGTGATAATGCTGTATTTCACCGCTGGCGCTCGTTAGCTCTGCCACTGGGCACACACCACCTCGGGTAGTGGTGTGCCAACTCGCACAGCAAATTGTATTCATAGATGCAAGACTTCCCCTTCGCTTTTCCGCCTGTTTTTCTTACCTTCCCTTGTTCTACCTCTGCCTGCCCTGTTTCTCCACCTCCTCGCTCTCTCTCTCCTTTCTCTCACTCGTCCATCAGCCTCATAAATATAACAATGATGGTGAGTGGTGGCTGCTCGCGGCTCCGGTGCCTGGCCAGCCTGGCTAATGTGGCCACTTTAACTGACACCGTGCCTGACCACGGGGGGGCTGTTTTCCAGGTGTATGTGGGTGGATGGGTGTGTCTGCGAGACAATTAAGCAATGTGTGTGTGTTTGTGAAGGGCTTACAATGGCCCACTTACACACACAAAAATACTTGTTAGTCAAATGGCACTCTCCTTCTACACAAGCTCGACACCTGACATACGATGCAGATGCTTTGCTCCATTATCCACATCTGTGAGATTTTCAGTGAACTGTTGTTCTATAAAATACCTGCCAACAGCTGTTAACGCAACCATTATATGTACCCACGGTGTGGGCGTTTTTTGGTCACAATAAATAGATGTTTTGTTGGAGAGATGCATATCATGGAAAAGTTATTTTTTTCCACAATTAAATGTAAAAGTTAAACTTTCATATATTCTAGATTCATTACACAAAGTGAAATATTCAAGCCTTTTGTCTTTAATCAGCTTTCATGAAAATGAAAAATCCAGTATCTCAAAATATTAGATTAGAATAAAGAATTTATAATACAGAAATGTCAACCTGAGAAGAGTTCTAATCAGCTACTTAAGTCAAAAAACCTGCAAAAAGAAGAGTAAAAAGATTAAATAAAAGTTAGCATTTAATTTAGAAATCAAGGTCCCAGAGTCTGCAGGAAGAGTGGAGAGGCACAAAGTTGCTTGAAGTCCAGTGTGAAGTTTCCACAGTCGGTGATGACCTAGGGTTTCATGTCATCTGCTAGGGTTGGTCCACTGTGTTTTTATCAAGTCTAGAATCAATGTAGCCGTCTACCAGGAGATGTTAGAGCACTTCATGCTTCCTTCTGCTGACAAGCTTTATGGACATGCTGATTTCCTTTTCCAGCAGAACTTCGTACCTGCCCACAGTGCCAAAACTACTAGTAACTGGTTTGCTGACCATAGTCAGCAACTCCAGACAACTCGCCTGACCTGAACCTGTATTGAAAATTAGAGACCAGACCCAACAATACAGATGAGCCTCTATCAAAGCAACTGGGGCTTCCATAACACCTCAGCAGTGCCACAGGCTGATTGCCTCCATGCCCCGGCCAATTGATGCAGTAATTCGTGCAAAAGGAGCCTCGATCGAACATACTTTCAGGAGGTTGACATTTCTGTATTATGTGTAAAGATTCTAGAATGTTTAATATATGTTTAACTTTTTGAATTAAATTACGGAAAAAAGGAACTTTTCCATTATGTGTGTGTCAATCGAGCTTATGTAGGTTGTCCTTATGATCTCACTCAGGGCAGCTTCTGTTAGCCCGTGGCCTAATTGGCATATTGTTTTGTGCCAGTGTGACAGAGAAAGAAACAGACAGGGACCTGGGTCTCGTCTCAACTGGATGGCTGCCCAGTGCCAGAGTTAACGGGAATATCTATATATATTTTTTTTTAATGGCACATTCTACCAGCGCCTCGCTTCCAAGTCAAATATGGAGGAAGAGAAGATGGAGGAGGGTTGTACAGGCAACACTGCGTGCTGACCGTGGCCAAACTTGACAACTCGTGTCACGTACGGACAACACTGAGTGCCGGAGGATGTCAAATATTGACATCAAAGTGTAATGCATTCAAGTTCGCAATACAAAGGTAGAACATGTGCCAGAGATAGTTGGGTAAACTCCTTGCTGCCTGTTTGATACGTTTCAGGGATATTTTGATAATCTTTAGATGGTGCTTTACACAGTTATGTTTATTGTAAGGTTTTTGTCCCTTCTGAGGCTATACTTCAGCAGATAACTTTTGCCTGGCTGTGGCCCAAGTCTTTGGTAAGAAACTAACTGAGCTGGGTAGTTAGTCAGTTGGCACAGAATATGGCTCTGGAGTTCAATTTCAATGCGGTGGCAGCTGTAGATGCCCAGAGCATTATTACACTGAGAACTAAACATCCACCTACATCTTACATTTGCACGTCACTTGGCGCTCACATACTTCTAACGAAATGTCAAGATAATCATTAGGCATTGCTGTCATGCATTACTCGGTACCATTACCACTGAGTATGAAGAATTAGTCGTATCAGACATCCGGAAAAGCTGGCAGAGCTCATCTGTCTTTGAGCACGATTGTATTTGGGGAATTTAACAGTGACAAATCAGCCTGTGTTGACCTTCCAAAAGCACTAATAACTAAAATACAGTGTAAAAGTTCGGCCGGGTTGTGCCAGTGTGCTCAGTCAGTTTGGAGGGAGAGCAACTTCTGAATGCCCCACCTCACTCCATAATTTATGTATCATGTCATAGCTAGTTCATTTTTTTCCCCCAGATGACAGCCAGGCTGGGAGTGGATATATTTTCAGTCCCAGATAAAACCCCAAAGCAAGAGTCACAAATATATTGACTCAAACACGCCTCGAAAGCTTAATCTAATCTTAGCTTTATTGCATTTTACCCTCTTACCTTGAGTATGCCTGTGCGTGCCCATGCGTATTTATACATAATGGAATGCAGATGTTTTCGTGAGTGCGGCGAGTTGCCCGTCTCACCTCTTTCTGAACTATTCGGATTTCCTCTCCACCAACGCAGGGAAAAAGGGGAGGTCAAAACTGGGCACCGGCGAACGCAACTCGCCAAGGTTCAGACATTTGACACCAAATTTAACTCCATTATTTATCCTCTCCGCTCAACTCGACTGAAGTAACGTGCACAAGCGCTGAAATGTAATGTTCGTAACCTCGTCAATGTTTCCAGGGACCACCTGCGTGGCCTGTCAAGGTGGTCATTAGAATGGGGTCTGACCCACCTGCAAATCCACGCAGCCCACTCGGAGACAAACCTAAATCTCAGCGCTGTAGCCTGCGGCATAGTGCAAGGTCTAATGTAGCTCGCCTCTAGTGTCATGGAGTATTATGGATTATGTGTCTGGTATGCACGCACGCATATACCTCTGATGCCCAGTTAATTATTATACTGCTGCTGCTACTGCCCAGCTAGTTAAAAAAACACACTCTCGCGTATACTGGCCACACAAGATTGCGTATACTAGCTTTAGATGTAGAGCATGTACAAAAGCCTTTCTTCTCCTCTGCCCATTTATGGTCTCTCTCCCTTCACTTGTACGCATTTTTAAACACACATTCGCTTCCTCTCATGGTTCTTCTCTTTAGGACGGACACACACACACACACACACACACACACACACACACACTCTCTCTCTCACAGAATCAGGCATCACTAACAGAATGGCCAGACTTATTCCCCGTCTGGCCCCAGGGCACAGATTGATTGATAGGAAAGGCGGCAGGTTGGCAGAAATGGGAGAGGAATAGCAAACTGTGCCGGGCGCTACCATCGCCTTGCCTTGATGACGTTGTTAAATTGGCTATTCTCCGGTTAATGATGCTATTCTGCTCGAGTATTACTGCTTTTGTTGCTCGCTCGGCTCCGGGAGACTCTTATTTATTCATTTTTAGGAAAAGGAGCCAAAGGGTCCTTAAACTAGCTCATCATGCTGATGCCTACAATAACAAAGAAGTTCAAGACCCTGAACTAACATAATGTAGGCATTGTGGCACTTGGGCATGTACCCTCCAGAAACACAGCTGTGAGATATGTTGAGTGCCCGCCTGTAGTTTGTAGAGGGGGGGAAAAATAACACTGGAGCCAAAAACAAAAAAATAGCGAAGCACTGGTAGCTTCTCTATGGCGTTAGTCAAACCCGGACTCGCTAGCTAGCATGCATTAACATCAACGCCTATTGTTGAAATATTCACTAGGACATGACATAAAGTCACATCCCCATACCCTGCGCTCTGTCACACTTTCTCCTCATGCTTGCTGAGCTTTTGTTTAGGTATTTTAAAGTTCTTGAGTTTGCAGTACGATGATTCACCATGCAGCTTCACCAGAGACACTGGCCAATTACTGTATCAAATGGAACACAAAGTAAACCTGCACTAAGCATGGCCAGTAATTCCCTAGCTTGTGTATAGCGTTATCCTTTAGCTGCAATTTCGAGCCATGTCTCGACAAAACCAAACCCCCCACTGGGCTAGTGTTCACTAGCTTGCTAGCCCAGGTCTACTAATTTGTCTGTGTGACATTTTCATCAGGGTGGTGTCGTATTCTCTTTTGCCTCTAGTGTAACGCCAGATTTCTGTTGTACTCTCTAGGCCACTAGGCTGCTGCACCACTAATGCATTTGGCAAATCATTCTTTACCCCCCAAAACAGTCTGTCTCTGTCAATGTAGCCTGCTTGGCGCGAATAAGAGACTTGAAGGAGTTCTCATGAGGTACTGCTCGGTGTTAGTCACCGTTTACACTACACAGTGAGAAAGTTGGCACTCTCGCACTCCAGGGGGCTTTTTGCAGTGCTCGAAATACCACACACACACACGCATACCCTCGCTTGTGTCCCTTGGGTTATTGCAGCAATAGTTGCTGGCTTATGAGCAAGGGCAACAGTGACCCCTGTGGCATTTACAAGAACCTTGAGATCTGCGGACAGCTGCCCAGCACCGCCACTGGCCGTGTGCACTCTTGTTGGGGTGCCTCCGTGATTGTCTTCAATTTCAACTCCCCTGCCCTGGTGTCTTGCTTGTGCGGCTGTCTTATCAGTCGGTGCTTGTTTGGTTGTCGGCCCTCGCAGGTGGGCTGAAGTCGCGAGTGGTAATGGGGTATAAAGGTACTATACCTTTTTATAAATACTTTTGTGCTACGCGATCACGATGGTGGCTCACAATCCCGATGACAGTCAGCCATCGCGATGACTGATGCCATCGGCCCAACCCTGGTTGACGGACTGAACGGTGGGCAGAGGAGCCGGCCTGCTCAGTGAGAGGAAAAGTTCAGCTGGGCATTTTGGCAGAGCTGGCTAGCCTGGGAACTCTTGGCAGTTTGGTGTCCGTGTGTTGAAGAGGACCCATGGCCCCTGTCCTCCACAGAGGACGGCGGTGTCCTGCAGTCTGCTGCACACACACTGCCCCTGGGCTCATCCACTCACCCTTACACTGCATTAATAGGCTCGCGCGCTCTCTCTCACACGCGCCTTTCTCCCCCTCTTATTCTCCAACCTTGAAACTGAAAATTAGAGGCCTGTCTGTGCGTGCGTGCGTGCGTGCGTACGCACACACCCACCCACCCAAAGAATCGGAGTTAATGCTCATGCACACACATTCATATTGATAGAACATGATTTTATTCTCCCAATGCCAACGGCCTCTAAATTACCACAGATTGCCTTTCTGGTGGCCCTAATCTTCCTCCTCATCCTCCTCCTTCCCCGTGCTGTCTCCTGCGTCATTGACCATGTCTATCACTAAATAAAAAGACGAGATACAGGGTTAGATTGCCCCCCCCCCCCAAAACCACAAAGGAGGGCAGTGGGGGGGGGGGGGGGGGGTGTGTTCCTATTTATTTCCTTAAGATGTGTATGAATGTTGCCCCCGCGGCCCCGACCCCGGCGTCTCGTTATAAGGCAAACAAATATTATCGCCGCCGCGAAATTCCTGCTGCAGACCGCCAGCCTCCCCTCTCTCCTCATACTGACAGCCAAATGTTCCATTGGCAACAAGCAGCTGCCACTTATTTTATACAGCTACTCCCTGCTTTGCATGCTCTATGGCTCCGTATTATTGACATTGCTTCCCCGTCCAGGTTCTCTTCCATTCTCTCGCCCCCGTCTCTTTGCCCTCTTTCGTTTGTCCTCTCATCTCCTTTCCAGTTTGTACTTGTTAACGGTACCAGCAGGAGAGAGAGATGCGCTGTTCAGACTGGGGGTCTTGGGGCCACAGCTGCCCAATAACGCCCTGATTTATCACCCTCTTGTCGCCAGACCGCATGGCGATGCCGTTTCTCCCCCCTCCCCCGCCTGCATGTTCGCGGCGGCTGTTACTTAAAGCCGGCCAGCCAGGGCTGTTTAGATTTCTGGCCGTACAACCTTAGGATGGTGTCTAGCCATAATGAAATGGCTCTCCTCTTAATGTATCTGGCCTTCTCTCCAATAGCTGATGCCAGTCTGTGTTTTGCCCCCCCCCCCCCAAGTCTGTGTTTACCGACAGATGGAATGAGAGTGTGATCAGTGGTACAGGTTGAGAATGTCTCTTAGAAATCTCCACAACCTCTATCACTGGAAGATAAAAACACATTTATTTTCTTGTGCATTCGCTGCTCATATTCTCATTTTGTCCTCCCCTCCTTCTGTTCCTATGCTATATCCAGTTTCAGTTGATTTACTGCAGTTTAAAATAAAAAGTGTGTGTGTGTGTGTGTGTGTGTGTGTATATATTTTTTTTCCTTTCTCTGCCTCCCTCCATGTAGTCCAGTACCAGATGGAGATGATGCGATCCCTGCGCCACGTCAACATCGACCATCTGCACGTGGGCTGGTACCAGTCCACCTTCTATGGCTCCTTCGTCAGCCGGGCACTGCTCGACTCCCAGTTCAGCTACCAGCACGCCATCGAGGAGTCTGTGGTACTCATCTACGGTACGCATGCCCACCACTGTTGTGCACAGGTGCACTGAATCTAATGGAGGGGGCTGGCAAAACAGCCGCTCCCCACTGACGGTACATAATGTAGGTTTTATTTACTGACTGCAAGCCACCGTGAGCCTGTTATTTATTGCGTTGAATTCTACCCACAATCCGTTTCTATGACCCTGCGTTAATCCGTAGCATTAACGCAGGCAATGTTCAAAATGTGTCAGCAATGTGACACGCAGTGCTGATGTAGTAGTTCAATATCCCATTCCAGCACAGCATTCTATTCTCGGTTCAAACCACTCAGCTATTCATTAATGATCACTGTCGTGTGGAACACTGGTTCATGTGGAAAGGTGTATGAAGGTGGGGGATGTACCTTAATGGCCTGTGTTGCGATCGATACCAAAGCATCTCGAAATTCTCAATCTTTTTGTCTGCAGAAGCAAGCCCACAAAAATGGATTAGAAGTAAAGGTTACAGTGCTTGTCCACACATGCACACTAGCAGGATACTTAGGGTAGGTCCCTATTTCCACGTCTGGAGACTCAAAATACAATAAATGTGTTTTTTAATGTGTTTTTTTTTGTATGTTTTATGGTCTTTGTCTGGCACTAAAAAGCAGACAATATCATCAAATATCCACTCGTGCATCGCACTCAAACATTAAAGTTTGAGCCATAATTACACGGCTACAAGTCATATTTAGGCACTATAATCCAAAATGCAATTGACAGATTGCTAAGGTTCATCCAAGAGAGTCTCTCACTCATTCTGTTATGTAGAGAATATTTCGCTCTGTGTATTACAAATGTTTGGATAAACATTTGGCATCCACACACAATGAAGACCACTTGACAACATGCAAGTGTCTCCTTTTTAAAGCACTTCAATGGTCTGACAAAGCTAAATTAAGCACACACCAAGCACACTGAAAATCTGGAGGATGTTTTTCAAAGGGTTTTTTAAGATCATGTCTCCAATACAAGTCACGTGATGTTCAGTTGATGTTTGAAGATTGTGTCTGTAACGAAAACACAGGAAAATGTCATTCATTTCATGTTGGTCACATCAGTGGTATAACTTGTACCAGTTGTACATGCACAAAGAGGTCAAAATCACCTTTTATTCAAACAGCTTGATGTTTATTCTTTAACTTCAAGTCCAGAGAGCCGGCATCATCCTTAGTGGATGGTTTTGTCCTTCCTTCCATGGTGCCATGTTTTATACATCCTAACCACTCACTCGATTTGTCCGTCAGCTTGTCCCTTTCTCATCCTTAAGGAGAGCTTCTGTTAACATCAGTCAATAATGTGGCGTTTAATGGATCAAGGCTCCTCAAAGGAATTGACGTTATCCCTGTCTCAACTTGGGGAGAATGGATTTATTTTGTTCTTTCTTCTTCATTTTATTTGTAGGAATGAATCAATCGGGTTGCATACGGCAAGCTAATAGCTTCCTTACAATAACAGAGTTGAACAGATTCTAGTCTACATTTGACCCTCTAGTGGTTAGAAATGGTTTAATTCAGATTTAAATGTGTATTCTGCACCAGACAGCAATGGCACGCATAGCACTTATTTGCTCAATTTTCACTGTGTGCAATCCCATCATCTCCTTGGCTAATTGTGTAAGTAGTAAGTAAACTCAACCATAGCCCATATTCACAGGCTGTTGAAGAGTAGACAACCTTTTAATAAGGGAGAACAACTTTGAATAAGTTTTATTTCAAAGCTCATTTGTAGAATATGTCTGAATCTTAATTCAAATAAAAATGTTGCCTGTTGAACAGGCAATTCATTCAGTCTCTGCAGTTTGCGGTGTTGAGTGTGATGAGGCAGATGCAGCTCCCTTATCACTTGGAGGCAATAACTTTGATTACTCATCCCCACTTCCCAGAAGAGAATCAAAGGACTTCTAGGAACAATGTAGACTGTTAAGAATGTTAGCTACTTACTGCTGCTTACTACACGGCCTTTCTGCAAACCAGCCTTGTAAATAATAAAAAATAAACTGCAACATGCGTACAGGTTTTTTGTTTTTATATCAATGCTGCTCAGTATATCTCTTATATCACTCTCCTTCTCACATAGATCCTATCAAGACAGCCCAGGGTTCTCTGTCCCTCAAGGCTTACAGACTGACACCCAAGCTCATGGAGATCTGCAAGGAGAAGGATTTCACGGCCGAAGGGTAAGCCACCTATAGCAGAGTACACCCACACATGCACACGGACGAGCTGCAATCACACACAAACGCTAATGTTGGTAAATAGACATTGAAAGCGCTTTGACTCCACTTATTCAGAGCAGGCAAAATGTTGGCTTGCGTGACCACAGGGGAGCTAGTTAGTAGCTGTTGGAAGCTGATGCTGATGACGATGATTTATCAGTTTGTCCTTGCCCGTCAAATAAACAAATGTGCCATGTTTACTCTGTTTCTGACCCCAAGGCTTATCGTAATTGCTTTTAAATTACAGCTAAAAGTGAGCGTAATGAGAGGTCCCCCCACCCCCCCCCCCCCAAGCAGCTGAGAGAATGGCAAACTATACATTAGTGCATCTATGCACACGTGAACATGAACAGACGCACTCATGGAAAACATGAAAACCCGGAACTCCTCCCTTCAGTATCAGGTTGCCGTTGATTCAGGACATCCCTCTCTCCCTCTGTACGGTCAGCCACTTAAATATTGACCTAATGTGTTTGGCCTGGAGTCAGCATTCTACCTAGGATTTCTGCAGGTTTTCATTATTTAATAATATGAATGTGTATTTTATTATTATTGGTCTCTATGATCCATTCTGTAGCAATCAGCATTGCCAATTAACCTAAGAAGGGCTTTAGGATAGGACAGCTCTTGGTCTCGGTGTCATGCTAGCCTTTTCTACATACTATTATTTTCAGTCTGGACTGGAAATCTGAATATCAATAATGATTATTTTCTTTTTCTTCCTACCCCCCCTCTCCAAAATGCAACAACTTGAAAAGTGCTCGAGGTTACAATGTTGGAGAAAGTGGTCTCTTTCATGTCTGTTTATTTGATGTAAGCCCTCATACATTGGACTTTTTATTTTTTTTAATGAAAGGCATGAGGAGCCTTTGAACTTCTCTCAGAAAGCAGTCAATAGCCTCCACTTCAACAGACAATCTGAAACATCGAATTAGCCGCCCCATGAAGTCAACCTTTGACTTAGTCCATCCTGGCTCAACTTGGAAAGAGCGCGGCATTAACTGTGCTGATGCCAAATACAGTTGAGAGATTTGTCCCCACCCCCAATATTCTATTTCATATACTGTCATTGGCACATACAGTGGCTTATTCCTTGCCATCTACTAATTCCCACACAGCTTACCGCTTCCCTTAGACAGTGTGTATGTACTAATGTCTAACAAATGGTCTAGCAAGAAATAACTAATGTACAACTGGTTTCACTCACCACTCTTTATTACGTGAAAGACATGATATAAACTCCCTCTGTTCACGCACAGTGCACACAGTGGATTAATGCAATGGGCCTATCGATCCTGTAACGAGCACAACGCATTCAACAAGCCAACGTTAGGCCAATAGAAACCTTAGTTTGTGGCTCATGCACTGTGAACAAGTGACAGGCTTAAACCAAGGCAGTCAATCAAGGCTGTTGGATTTATGTGAGGCATTAAATACACTTTGAAATGTCATTTTGTGTTAACAGGCCCATGTCAGAAATAGGGCGAGCTCTTGCCAGCTCCTGAGGAGTAAGAGAAATTGATAGGGAGACAGAGACTATAGCCCTGCACACTTATCAACTTAATAAATGAATGAATGAATGAATCTTTTAGGCTGCTTAATCTGCTGACATTTTCTGCCAAGGCTAGGCCCTACTCTACACTTGGGCTATTAGTGTGGATAGAAAACCAATGCTACTTTGTGTTTTCAAAGCGTTCTCTGCATAACTTCATGTCAAATGTTTTTGTTTTTTTTACAAACCCCCAGTGTATCTCTCTCCTTCACCCCACCCCCTACCTTTCTTAACCTTCCTCTCTCACTCTGTCACATCTAGCTTAAAGAAGGCCAACATCGGCTTCGAACTCATGTTTGAGGAGGTGCCCATTGTCATCAAGAACTCCCACCTTATCAACGTGATGCTCTGGGAGCTGGAGGAGAAGTCCACGGTTGCCGACAAGCACGAGCTGCTCAACCTCTCCAGCAGGTCAGATACCAAGCACCAGGTTAACGACATAGGGCCAGCTGCACCCAGACTCCACAGGTTTCATGATTGAAAATCAATGTACACGCATCCTGGGTTTAAATCAATAGCGTACGTTTGCCCTTAATGGAAGATGCAGGCCTGCGCGAGCCCGCTGTAGTTGTATGAATTTGCTACGCTGCAAAGCGTAATAGCATCATATGCTATGTTTCTCAGTAATATGGTTAACGTTTGGGTGTTGCGCCATACGTTATGATGTATTTTCTGTGGATACCAGCGTTTTCTTATAGCTACAGGCCTGTATTACAGGCAGTGATCTTGGCTTATTCTAAACTCAAATTGATTTGACATTAGGGAACTCTTGGCATTGCTCAGTGTCTGTTTAACTGTGTACCAGGGTAGAGGATGGAGTCCTATTGATGCATATCGTACTAGGTTTATCTGCCACATCCGGGGGAAAGTGTTAAAGAATAGTTCTTCTAAGCTATTTTAACTTGTTTGAATGACCGTATGGGTGAGGCTTAATGCATCACGCAATGCTGGTTGTGGTTTGTCTTGTTGTCCATTGTGGTAAATCTCTTCCATTTGTTGCCTAACAACAATAGGGTGAACATTTTTTCTTTTGCTTATTTTCCCTTTTCTTGTTCTTGCATTTCTTGACAATCTTGTTTGTGTCTGTATGCCAACCTACAAGCAATGCTGCATGAGCATGTAGTTTCTCACACGTCTCATTGGTCAGTAGTGTTCGAACTCATCAGTCCTGGTGTGTCCACATCTGTGTGTGTGTTTGCCCCGCCTAATCGTTACTGTAGCGGTCTGTTTTTAGTGTCTGTGTTGTTACCTAATGCCACTAAAGAAACTATTTATAAATAAAAGTTGCATTTGACTAATTCAATGTCAGAGTTGCCCTAGACTGAATGACCTGATTCAAACCAGACAGAGGAAATATCACGTCTAAAGGTCAAGCAATCTTGAGCCAAATGCCATCTGAAACTTTACTTTGTATTAAACTACTGCTATTTACAATGCATACCCCCAAATCACAGCTCGCAGTTTTTTTTTTTTGGCGGGGGTGGGGGGGGTGGGGGGTGCTCTGGGTATTCAGTTATGTAGGAGTTTGTGAATTCTTATATTCTGCTGTGAGGCTCCCAGCTCTCCGACTCAGGAGAATTTATCAGCAATCATTTATGGAGACCTCTGAGAGAAGCAACATCTGTGAAGCTACTAATCAAAAAGCTTCCAAGGGGCAGGTGTGAGAAATTAGCACTATACACACTCAGCATGCCATTATCCACTCTGCTATGGTGTGAGACACACCGCCATCCTGTACGCGCCGCAGTGTAACACATTAGCACCGGTTGTTGTCATCTTGTCTTTGTCACTGCCCTGTAAAATATACAAAGTTGGAAGGCATTTCCTCTGCCAACATACGGATCGATCCTTCGTTCTGAACTTTCAGATTGCCCAATGGTCGAACCCTTAGTTAGCCCTTCTCGTTTTTGTTTCATTTGCCAGATGACTAAGTTGAAGCATGGGATAGTTTTTATATTTGATCTAAAGTGTGTGTGGGTGTGTGTGGGGGGGGGGAGCTCCCTATAGGTTTGCCTGCATGGCTGGCGATGAGACGTCTGGCAAGATGAAATTGTTTCCCAAAGTTGTCAAATTGCCACGTTGCGCTGTCCTTATATTGAAGCGTCTGTCTTTCCACATCCTATATTCTTCTCTCGTCTCTTCCCCTTCAAAAAAGAAGGGGGGGGGGGAAAGGAAAAGATAATGGGTTTTATTTAATGTTTTTCCTTGTCTCATTTTCCAATCTGTGGCCACATTTGTCAATGTCATCTGTGTCTCAGGCTGAGTGAATGCAGTTCCACTTGAGAAAACAGCGTTGTTCTTACTATAGATGATGATGTTGATCTTGGTGATGGATTGCATGAATAGAAATCCATTTTTCTTTTTTTATCCTAAGAGCCCTTGGTGTCTGATTTCAAAGTTACCAAATTGTATCGTTACCTATGTCGGGCGCATGTTCTGCTCATACCATTCATTCAAGGCCCTTCACATAGAATCTTCAGTTGAATGTCTAAGAAGAAAAGGGGATGGTAACAGACCTGTAAAAAGGTCCATTGACAGACAGACCATGGGAGCCACAAGGTGTCTTGGAAAATAGTTTACATTTGTCAGCTGTTTCTTATTCATAATCCGGTTTAGAGATGGTAATGTATGATTATTCTCATGGCCCCATATAGCCTGTTTTGAGCTGTGTATATACTTCTATTCGGCTATATTAGCTGTATGTGTTGTATCGTTTTAGTTGATACGAAAGTGTATAAAGGCCACACTGTGCAAGTTGGCTGATTTGGGGTCCTACACCATCACCAAGAATGGCTGCATCATACACAAGTGTTCGCTGTAAACATGATGTGACTTTTTTTTTTTTTTTTTTTTTTTGGCAGCTGTCAAAACACTTGATACCCTCTTTGACATTTTCACATCAGTGAAAATGTGTCTGCTTCTACCTGCAGATCAATACAGTTTCCAGGCTTGTCCTCTATTGTCCCCTGTGAGCAAAAACCATCAGACCATAGCACAGAGACACTCGACAGACTGCCATTGAGCCCCACCTTAAAACAGAATAAGTGATGATAGGAAATCCCGCATTGGACTTTGATTTCTAATTCTGGATTGATCGCAAGGCGTGCTGACCTTTATGAATAATTTAACCATTCATTGTAAGGCCAAACACTGTAGTTACATATGCATTCATTGTGTATTTCCTTTCCCACCACGTCTAAAACAGAAATGTCCTGTTTTAGGATAGTAAATAGTACTGAGACACAATAGGAAACTGACTGGTTGCAGTTGATTGCGAGCCGTGTAAAGTGCTGTCTACTCTGAAAACATATTCAAGCTTTGTGAAGCCGTTTGCTTGTTCTTTCTCCATCTTGCACCTATTTCTCTCTGAATGACGCTCACACTGGAGTGGTTCCTCTTTCCACTTCTCTAGTTTCATCATTCCTTCTCCATCACCCGCCTGAAGATACGACCAACCAGAACTATTCACTGTGTGGTTCTACTATATCCTACTTTTGTGAACCTCGCGTGTGTATACAGATTCCACTGGTTTATTTGATGGATTACTTTGAAAAATTCACTTGCTGGTAGTATTGAAGGTAAACGCTCCTTGTTAAGACGGTACAATTTATCAGTATTGCCGTCTTTTGTAAAACGATTGACAATCTTAAAATTGAGGCTTTAAAATTAAGCGGAATTCAGCAGAAATCAGTGTGGCCTTGTGCCTTATTGTCAGAGGCTGCACTCTTTGAACACACCAAAATCTTTCTCGAAAAGGCTTTATAAATGGGGTGTTGTAGCACAGCTTTACCTGACCCTCCAACTGTATTGCATTGACGGATAGTGAACTCTCTTACAGTCTTAACAGACTGCAACAGAATGCAATTTCTCGATTTTTTTTCGATGCAAACAAAATTGCAATGAAGACGTTTTTGAATTTGAAATTCCCGCATTAGGCCAAATTCCACTTAAAACTGCATAGGCCTTGATTATCAGTTCTACCTAATAAAATTTTAAGCAAGTTCTCTATATGGTAATAAAACTAAATCAAATGGAACATTTGGAGATCATTTTAAGTTTGGAGGTGAAATGATTTTCTGTACATATTAAAATTGCTTTCCACAACAATAGACAAGTAAATTGCTTGATGGACTGGACCTTTTTAACAGGCGGTGAGGACAAGGAGAGGAGGATGGACACACTTGCTGTGTTTAGTATTTTATTATACGTTAATTGCAGTTTTAAATTGTAGCAATTGTACCAAATCAACTGTATTTCATGCAGCTGTTTGCCACGATTTAAACCTGTAGCAAACTGCAGGTTGTTTATCACAGAAGGCTGTTGATTTAAGTGAATAAAGTTTGCACTCTATGATTCTGGAGCACTTTATCCACTTGTCCTATAGTATTTTTTTATGATTTGTAGACAGCAGAACAGTCAAATGTCATGAAATGTCATAGGCTAATTATGTCCATGCAAATATATGCTCCAAACTCTGACAACGCACAGCATGCACAGAATATTTTATCCCCAAAGAGGCCATTATTTTAAGCCGTGCAACATGGTGCTAACCTGTGCGTGCAATGTAAATACCGTTCTATAAATTTGAATGGAAATTTGGAATTAAACAGTTTTTACTAAATTTGCGTTATCAGTATGTGATGTACATATTGGACTACCCAGGTGGTACACCGCAAGTTGTATTTTCAGCTCCATTTTAAAATGCTCATGTAGAGTATCGCAATACGTAGCGTACCGTAATAATTATCGTATCGTGACCCATGTATTGTAAGGTCCTTGCCAATACACAGCCCTACCAAATAGTCTACACTCTAATATTAAATAAGAACTTTTACTATTCTGTGAAATTACCTGTGAAAATGGATGACAAACCGCTGCAGCAAACAGCAACAGCAGGTTTGGGCCTGTTTATAGATATAACCCTATAGATTATAATATCCTGGAACCATCAAGGCTGCATTAAAGCACTCACTAAAATGACCCGTTGTTCAGATGGCTGTCTATATGGGGCTAAACGCTGGCTAACCCAAGAAAAAGCAGTTGGCAAATATGATGACAGCAACCGATGGCTGCTGTCTAAAGGGGGCTTTAAAAAGTGGCCTTGGATGAGCATGATTTGATCCTATTCCAAAAGGTGGCGAGTAGCACTGTGGCCGGTTGGGGTGGAATCTCTCCCACTGCACCAACCAGTGTAATATTTTTCCACCTTTAGCTTCGACAGAGACAAGTTTGGCGAGACCACACAGTAGTCTTCATGGGCAAAAACAGCACTTTGTTGTCTTCTGAAACCCAATACAGTACCGTGAGATTACCTAGAAGCACAGCGGGGGTGC
The DNA here is from genome assembly GCA_025447815.1 of Percopsis transmontana. Lineage (NCBI taxonomy): Eukaryota > Metazoa > Chordata > Actinopteri > Percopsiformes > Percopsidae > Percopsis > Percopsis transmontana. The sequence continues at coordinate 47,258 of JAOEHI010009442.1, forward strand.
GGGTGTGTATTGTTTTTACGAAGTGGAGTGGAGACGCATGGGAACACGGTGTGATACATAAAGAGGGGCTAATCAGGGAGTGGCAGCAAAGGTGGCTTGCATACATACATGCATGGTTGTGTATTAGCCTCTACGTGTGCTAATGAGCCAAAAAGTATGCTGGATGAGAATGATGACAGCTGAAAGTGGAGTTGATGATCGTGTCCAAAGAGCACTGGATATGGGTGTTTGCATATATTTGAATGTTTTATGCGAGTGCTCAAATCTTCATCGATTGGCTATTTTATTTACTTGTCCTTTTAAAGCATGCATGTCTGTTCACATGCATTTTGGCAGATATTTATCACAGCTTGTTGTATACTGTGTGACCGGGTTTGCATTACAAATGTAACACTCTTATTTCTGAAATAGAAAGGTGCATTGAGGCTTTTAGCAGTCTTCTATGGAGGCATTGGATTTTGGATACAAACGGCCAAATGCATAACAGCTTATAGAAAAGTACAGGAGACCTTGAAGAGACTGAAGGGGAATTCTGGATGAGCTTCAGAGGCTGCGGAAGAACACTATAGAAGGCCAGACTGGAGGGAATTGCACCGACTTGAAGAGAGATGAATAATGCTCCAACAAGAGTCTAGCGTGGTCTCTTGTTAGAAATGGTTGTTTTTAGAAGTACAAGATATCGTTTCATATTTCAATTGATGTTCAGCTGAGATGTAACTCAATTTACACTTATTTGTTTAGTGTCTCAGAGTTATGACAAAGATAAGTGTGTGTGTAAGGGGGGGTCATAACTCTGTGGCACTCAATTTGAAGAGGGTACATGTTGAAGATAAATGAATACACTTTTTTAAAATGAGACCACCGCAACTATGCAAAGTCAGTGTGCCGGTCCACAGAGCAGCAATGCATATCTTCTAGTTCACTGTCAAAAAAGTAGGACAGGTTTGAGCACGCTAAGGACCTAGGAGAAGGAGACATTGAGTGCCTCACTGACGGCAAGGATTGCTGCCTCAGTAAAGTGCCACATTTTGAAGACTGGATGTGGTTGAACAAGCTGTTCTGTGAAAGATGGTGAGAAAGTTTGCTTGCTTTTGGCTATTTTTATTGAGGACTGTACCTAACTAGCAGCACGACACCTGGGGACAGTTGATTCCTGTGAGTGTGTTAACGAAGGTCCTTCAGAATCAGGTGTGAATATATCAGTAATGGTATATATAAGTAATGGTGTTTGTGTAAAGGTTAGACTGAGGACCAAGCTGATGCTCTGCAGTGCCCAGCCCCCTTAGTTCTGGTCGGGCACCCTTTCAGGGTACCATCCCAAGGGGGCAGGATAGTCTAGTGGTGTGGATAGTCGCTTTGGATAAAAGTGTCTGCTAAATGACCTAATTGTAATCCCAAGGAGCGTAATGTTGCAACTAGTTGTATTTCTTTTTCTGGTGCAAAATACCTTCTATGCAGGAAGAACACGGATTTTTACATTGGTTGTTTTTAGTTGTTGTCTTTGCGGTACCGCTCGGCTATGTTCAGCATCGTCTGCACATCAGTTATGAGGGCCTATAGGCTCCTTGGGTGCCTGTTGCCCTTAATTACATGCATTTTACAGTGTTCAGGATTAAATCTCTTCTCAGCAGCATCTATATGCCTTTTTATCTCCCAGTAGACATGTCTCCTGGTCACTTTCACCCCCATAGATGGGCGGTGTGCACGACAAGTCTCTGCTGCTCAAGCGTCTAGGAATGAGGAGCTGTGCGAGTGACATTCTGCCAATTCTCTCCCCCCCCCCCAGTAACCACCTGGAGAAGAGTCTTCAGCTGCTGATGGACCGAGTGGACGACATGAGCCAGGACATCCTGAAGTACAACACCTACAGCCGCAACCTGAGTAAACAGCAGCAGCAGAAACACCAGGTAACGTGCGCACACACAAGACTTTCCAGGACACACACCACCTACAGCCTTACTATAAAGCAATACAAACTTCATGTTACTAGAATGCCTTCTGAAACACGCACGCACGCACCTACTGGCTCAATCTCAGCAGGAAACCAGCATGTCTCCCCCCCATACACGCACTCACATTGCCTACAGCCATACCTTCGCCAAGCAGAAGGTTACGGTTTCTCTCACACGCATGGACACACAAAGGCATAAGCATGCCGATGTGCATCTCCACCACTGTGGCCGATGCACTGCCAACCATCCGATACATTAAAGATACATAAAGCAACTGCCAATGCAATACAATATGATTTACCCCTATTGCGATGCAGTGCGATTCGACACGATTTGATGCAACACAATGTGATGCAAAAGAATTATGCTATGCAATTCAATATAGTGCAGTCTCATTTCTTTTTGATTTTCCTGTCGGCTACTTTATAGCGGCACGGCATGTTTAGCAAATTGCATGTGGCTTGTCAAATTGTCTGTGTGTCTGTCTTGAAAAATCTGAAGTGTTGCCAAACATATGATTTGTAGCAATTCGGAGGAACGTGTAGCTCTTACTCCTCTGATAATCTGTGAGTCACCCGGCCTCAAACTCTCGCGAGACTTCGCGTTTGGGGTCAAATTGGGGCAATCGCATTGTGAACTTTTCTGCTGGGGCACCAATGCGAAACTGAATCTTACCATCCCTAATGCACCCACGAAGCCGAGCTGCTAACAACGCTCTGTAGAGCCGTTTGTCCGCTTTGGGCTACTGTAGAAACATGACGACGCAACAGGGCGACGTCCATAGAGGGGGTGCCCGCAGTTATGGAGATGGAAATGGCTGATTCAAAGGTAATGAAAATATAATAGTTTATTATATAAGGTCTTTATTCACCACTGAAAACAAAGTTATGGATCTTATATTGCATTTCTGTCACTAGATCCTCAGAAATATTACACACTAGACCTTTAAGAAAAGTTCAATCACTTTAACTGCATGTTCGACAGTTAAGTTTATCTGCCATATGGTACGTTCTACTAGTAAGGCCAGAACAGACCACAGCCCAAAAGCTGTGAGGAAACGGACTCCATGGGAAAAAAATCGCATGCTGAGCCTTCCGCTCCCAACAACAGGAGTTGCAACCATTTCATATTTATATCAGTGGGTGACAGGGACACACACCAACGCACCATGCTACCAGGCTAGCAGCCAAAACGGCACCCAGGAGCACCAGCGCAAGCTTTAAAACTAATTTCTGCTAGCTTTTGAGCAGGTAATGACTAGTAAAAAATGCCCAATGTCAACCTCTTCAAATATCCGTCACGGCCTTTATCTGGCTCACTGTGTTACTCACCCTGTTGACATCAGCATCAGATCCATTTCCGACGTGCATCCTCTTTTACTCTGCAGCTGCACGTTCTCCGTCTGACGATTTGTCTCGCTGCGGTTTGAGTGCTTTTTCTGTTGACGCCGTGTTAAAAAGGGGTCATTATTGGAGAGAAATGCGAAGGGTGTAATGCTGCTGAATGCTGCCCCAGGAGAAAGAAGGAAACGATGCGGGCAACAAGTACCTTGATGGCGTATGTCGTGCTTTTGATGGCATTGCTACACTTTCCCATACCTGCAACTAAAGCCCCCCCCCTTATTATTTTTTTTATAAACGCGTATGCACAACGCAATGCATAACGAAACTATTCCCACACAAACACTTTTAACAAACTTAAACACACACTTAACTCCTGAGCGAACAGAAAGCAGTACCGGGTGAATAATGGCCCTGCGTCACGTGGCACCTGCATTCCTTGCTGAAATGAGAACGTATCTGATGGATTAGAGTTGATGTGGGCTGAGTCATTGTGGCGAATCAGCCCATTGTGAATAAAGGCCACGACCAGAATCCCAGGTAGACAGGCGCACATTCATAACCTTAGTCTGCTCCATATACTCTCATAAAGGCATCCGTAACTACAGACTGACAGACAGACGCGCGCCTCCCTGCCCTGCTGGCAGATACGCCCCACCATCTATCACAGCCTTGCCCTAAAATAAAAAAAACCAGGCGAGGTGCGCGCTGCCTATGCACCCCTCCATACACGCACTGTATGACTTCTAGACAGCCTCTACTACAGTGTACACTCTCTTCAATACACACACACACACACACACACACACACACACACACACACACACACACACACACATATAAAGGGTGCAAGCTCCTATTACTGCCCGCCTGACTTCGGCCTGCTCCATACAATTTCCCACCATTGACCCTGCCGCCTTACGGCTGAACGGACCCTTGTTAATCCTCGTAGAAATTTCCCTCCAAAATGCCGCTGTGTCAGGAGGGCTCCATTTTTCATTTACAGCTCCCTGAATTTGGTAAATAGCAGGTGCCCAGGCATGCTCTGTGGTTAAATTAGTCTTTGTTGCAGGAATGGGAAATCGTATTCTAGTTTATTTATTCATCCTGCTCCCCTTCCCGCAACCTCAAGGCAGTCAAGGTGTGACTGGGATTTAGTTTGTGCCATCTGTGTTTTGGTGGGGGAAGTGGATTATATATATTTACAGGTGGTGTTGGCACCGTGTGCTGCCCCAAGCAGATTATAGATGTTTGATCTGAAAATCTGAATTATGTTTTTTGGAAGGTTTTGCATTGGGAGGTGCACTTTCATGGTGAATATGCACACGTGTTTTTAGTACCTGGAAGGAATGTAAGATGTAAAGTGCCATCCGCACACTCAGATCTGTGCAAACATCCTTTTAATTAGTGATCTTTTGGTCAGAGACCTTCAAGGCATGAATAGGTAGCAAATGAATGCAGTAGTGCAAATAGTTAAATCACACCACTTGATTAGCCTTAAGGACACCTGTGTCAATCAGTTGAGCTTGTATCAAGTATCAAGGGTAGTGTAGTCCTAGATTTACTGGACTACAAGTGAAAGACAGTGCCCACAGAAACACTAAGCATCTCAAATACACACAAACCGAATACACAGCAATATACACAAATTCCATGTAAATATCAGGCTTCATTCAGCCATCATGAAACAAAGCATAGAATTTATTGTGGTTTATTTATAGAAAGAAACTTGATATGGCTATGTTATTATTTTAATGTTTATGCAAACAAACGTGCATAGTGCTGCTAATTGTATTTGGCATTTTCAATATAAAAATTATTTCTGTGCGTGTCAGTACTTTTTGAACCTTTTTAGCACATTTTAACAATACCGCGATAATACAGATAACGTGATAATTTTGGTACTTTTGTTTTTTTACTATAATGTTGAAATGAAATGTTCACACCAATTCATCTCTAGCCACAATACAGGTGGGTTTAGCTATTGATGCCATAACTGTAATTCTCGTTGCCACTTCAGCCGCCTCTCGCGGCAGTCTGTGTCCGTCTGTCCTCTGTCACGGCTAATTAACAAGGCTTTTAGGACCCCGGAAACCCCCGGCAGCTCACTGATTTACAAACTGTCAGGCCTCACTCCATCTCCACCCCCCTCCCCATCCATCTTTCTTTACCAATCTGCCTCAACATCTCTCAATTTACTGTCTCCAGCTCCCGCCCACCCCCTCCTTCCTCCGCCCTCCTCTCTCTTTTTTTGCAATCTCCTTTATTACTCCCGTCCTCCAATACCGTTTCCCCTCCCGTATTTGGCTCTTTCCTCAGCCGTGTTCCCTGCGTCCCTATTCCCTTGTGTTTTCCCCTTGTGTATTTGTTTGCTTTGATGCAGTGGTTTTCAAACGTTTTCACTTTTGACCCCCTAAAAGAAGTGTTCATAGTGTGTAGACACGAGGGTTTGTGAGCTATGAATCATTTATTTGAGCTAAACAGTCAGTGGGCCTCATGCAGGAAGCGATACAAGAAATTTCCTCTTGTTTTTGTTCGTATCAACAATTTGTCCCCTTTTTTGTTAGTGCCCATTGATTTCTTGGATTCACCGATGTTTAATTTTTGCTCTTTTAGGTAAGAGAACATTTTACGGTGGTTGAGAGCACTCCAAAAACATCTTGTTTTCATCATATAATCACATTTACATTATCTCCATGTCTTAGAGTAATTATGATTGGATTATTAAATTTGTGGGCTAAAGAAATACTATTGGTCCATTGATCCTAATTAAGACTAGAAAAACCCTTGGATGATATTGCGTGCGTTCAGCTTCTGAATGGCATACTGCCATTCAGAAGCTGAATACATACTGCTCTTAGATGCTCTGGCCATCCATGCATTTTTAAAATGGTTAGTTCCTTGGTTCATCATGATAGCCCAAATATTTGGGCTGTCACAACCCGTCAGAGGGTCGTCTCCCCCCCCCACACACACATATATATATTTTGGTGACAAATACCTTAACGCCCCCCTGTGTTTGCATCCTGTCTTCTCCACCCCCCTCCAGTACCTGCAGAGGCGACAGCAAGAGAACGCCCAGCGCCAGAGCAGGGGGGAGCCCCCGCTTCCCGAGGAGGACATCAACAAGATGTTCAAGCCCCCCCAGCCACCTCCACGCATGGACACGCTGCTCATCGCAGGTACCCGCGATCCATCTTGTGCTCACACACACATACACACACCTGCGTAAACATGCATCAGCGCAGGTGCACTTCACACACCCATATTCTACCCATTGACAACTGTCCTCCAGTGTAGAGACACACACCTCCCACTCTCCAACCCTGCTCACGCTCACAGGGGTTCAGGCTGGTTCTGTAATTATCTCCCACCATTATCTTGAAATGACATGAATCTAAAGTCGATTGACCCAGCCTGCTAGCCGACGGCAACATCCCCAGCGATCACATCCCTCCCCTTCACCTTGTTCCCGGCTAATTTGATGTTTTGTTGTCTTCTTGTATTTCCCCTCTGTGTGTGTGTGTGTGTGTGTGTACATGCAATCCCCCCCCACCCCAAAAAAAATAACAGGGCAAATTAACAACTACTGCCAGAATGTGAAAGAATTCACCTCGCAGAACCTTGGGAAGCTGTTCATGGCAGAAGCCCTCCAAGGCCACAACAGCTAGAGACGTCTAGATGTTGATGCCCATGCGAAACCATCAGCACATGAACGGAGGGGGGGTGGCAGCGCTAGAGTTTCTTTTTCTCTTCTTTTTCTCACCAGAGATTTTGATGCCGAAGCCCCAACTCCTACACACACGTGATCTGTGTGAATCATTTAATTTGAATTAAAGATTTTCATCTCAACCATGTCGAGGACTCCTTGTGTACTTTGTCACACCAGTACTTGAAGCAAAATGCTGCAGCTTAGACTATAGGCTTGACACCTGGAACTATGATCTAGTTGCATTATAGAAATATAATCATGTGGTGAAGGTTATCCATACAGAATAATAATAATCAAAGTATACTGTAACAGTACTTATGCACTGACATTTTGTGGGACACAGTTTTCTCTTTGGGATTCAAACATCAAGCAGGTGGCACAAATTGAGTAGTCCAGTGCTAGTCTGCAAGCTACCCATTTTAAAAGCTGCTATAATAAAGTGCCTGCTGGAGTACATGTTACATGACTCAGCACCCCAATCTCCCGGTACTAAGTAGGCTCTCAATTGTTGCCTTCTTCCGAAGTGAAATTGCATTACTCGCATGGAGAGCAAACCACCCTTTCCTTCCACAAAAATAAATTTCTCAAGTGCTTCCTTTGTTGGCGTTTGAGGTAGGCGTCACAGCTGTGTCCTGTACATATTATTATGGACGGATGTGCAGGCCCCTTTGTGTCTGTCTTATGCTCTCGACTCAATTGAACATTCCTTCAATGTTTATGGTTTTCTCAGTCAGTGATACTGCTGACAAATACTGCACTCAATCATATACCGTACAATTCACATGGCAGTATCACAGACATATCTTGAAACGATGCATCACAAATAGTAAAGGTGACGATGACTTAAAAACAAAAGAACATAGCATACGGTAGGGTGGCCCGTGGGCAGATATATTCCACCAACAAAATCTCACAAAAAGTGCAGTTTGCTCCGAAATTATTCATTGTAAATCTCTAATAAAACAATTGTCACGATCGGCGCGCTCACGGCCACGCGCGCATCGTGCCTCCTTTCCCCTGCAACGCACCTGTAGGGCATTAGGCCCACAGGTGCAGGACATTACTCATTAGACGTGGGAGTATTTAGGTTCCCCAACAACCCCAGGGGTTGTTGGCCGTTGTTTCGGGTTTTCGCCCCTGTATGTGTGTGTTCTCATTAAACCAACGCTGTCCAGCGTTTTCATCGGGCTCATGTGTTCCTCGGGCTCGCGCTTACTCTCGCTCACTACGCACCGTTGTTACAACAATCTACAATTTAAAACTCCGCTACTGTTGCTATAACGGGCAGAGGCAACAATTGCCGTGTCAATTTCATTCTTAAGCATCTTCTGTACTTTACTGTATTGTAACTAGGAATTATTTAAACTGAGGTGTCTGGTTATGAGATGGGGTGCATTTCCATTTTCTATATAGTGTAGCCTTAACATACTTGTTAATTTTTTGGCTTTCTTTTGTGCCCTACTTGAGTGTATTTAGTACTGTATATTGAGCTCGATGCCCAATTCTTAGATTGAGTCAATACCATTGGGTTAAACTGCCATTCCCCGAAGAGTCCAAACGCCATGTAGGAGTTTAGCATTTATTTTAAGCGACAGCATTTAGATTGGTGTAACAATGTGAACTGAATCAAATGGTGAAGGTAGGGCCCAAGGACCCGGCTGTCAAGCGGTGTAGGGCAAATACTAAGAGATTGTCTTTTGTTGATAACAAATAGTGACCTTGAGCCTAATTGGCTTGAGTTGCCAAGATGTCAACCAATATCTGCAGGGATGAGCTACAGCTCATTGCCTACTACTTCGTTTCGCATAAACTTAATTTTTAATCAACTATTGTGGTAGTCTGTGTGGCAAATTTTGAAAGAATTATGTTGGGATCTTAATTGCACTGCTTGTTTGTATGCACTGAAGTGAGTTAGCCATTATGTTATTTCTTCTAATTAAAACCACAAATGACTTCCAGAGGTACAGAAACATTTTCCGCAGAATACTTTTGTGACTTTACAGTGTTCCCCCTTGGTATCCTGGTGCAGAAGCATTCTGAAGGGCACAGAATACAGAGGTATGCAATATCCACAGTGAAGACATTGTTCTCAGCCTTAGTTTTTATTTCAGTGTAAACTTTTTGTTTGAAAGAGTCAGTCGCAATTGCTTAGACGACCATACCATCCTGCTCAATTGGCCATGAGATGACTTGCTCAGTTAAAAGAAAGTCCAAAGACAGTTATTCACCCATGAACACGGTATGGAGGTTAAGCTTGCTCTTCAGAACAGACAATTAAACTTTCAACCTCTCCCCTGAAAGTGATTTCATTTTCTATCCTAATTATCTTTTGTCAATTCCCTTGACATCAGTTTCTCCTCTGCTTTTCAGAGATCACCTTAACTGACGTGTTACAGCAGCGCATGGGATACTACCATAACTGTCTTGTGCTCAAACACGGGAGGCTAAACGGATGGATATTTTGTATTTTGCGCGGTGGGAGGGCGGGGGGCGATACGTAATTAGGATTATGGGATTTCAAAGGAATATATATTTGGTTCCAATCGGTGAGTGCATCTTGCTGTAGCCCTGACCCCGGCAGTAATTTATCATCACTCAGATGCGTGCATAAGCTCTTTCACCACACCTGCCACCGTCTTGTCGTTGGTAATAGAGGGGAATCAGCTGTCCGAATAAACTGAAACCAGCTATTTTCCTGTCAACTCTTTTTGCCTTTTAACCCCCCCCCCCCATCCCGTCCTTCTACAGATATTGCCATGGCAACTGTGGATTCTGTATGGAAAAGCAGTAGAGGATGTAGAGTGGCTCTGTTTGTTTAAAATAAAAATAAAAAACTAATCTTGCAAATCCTCAAAACTGTTGTGGGAGGTAAACGCTGATGGAAAATATAGCTTTAATGGGATTAAAACGCGAAAGTCCAGGGCCAACCAGTGTCAAACTAAATCTCTTTAAAGAACACCTGTCAGTATAGTACTTGAAACAAGCCCAGATCTATCTTTCAATTATTTTCACGGTCAATAGATCTGCACCATGATTGGCCACTATAGATTGAGTGTTGTGTTCTAGGTGCAATTCCTCTCTGCCTGACACCCAATGCAACAGCTGTCACACAGCAGGCTGATAAATCCCACAGGCCATTGTGAAGCTGGTTTAATCCCTACAAGAGCAGCAGCAAAAAAAAAAAAAAAAACACGCATCCATTCAAGAGGTGTTTCACATGCCTCTGTGGGCTTCGGGGTAAGGCTACCATGTTCTGCTGTGAGCCTAGTCCATCACTAATGCCTTGTCTTATTCTGAAGCGGCGAGCTGCTATGACAAATGTAGTGAACGTCCTTGTCTAGAAGATCAATCACGTTTCATGTAATCTTCCAAAGGGCTTTGTTTCTCTCATTGATGCTCGGATTTGGCCTTGGTTGTTAGAAATAGCAAATGGTGTTTGCATTGATGTATCGACATTGTGTTGTGCCACTAGATACTGGTTGCGTCCATAGACTGTATAAATATATGGACAAACCCTCCGTGGTGTCTGCCTACGACATGCATGTAACAAATGTCTCTTGTTTTATAATATATTGTTTGTATTTGTTCCTATGTTTCACAAACATATATATATATAGATAGATAGATAGATAGAACTGTTATCAATGCAAACTGACTGGACCTTCACGTAGGCGTAAAAGAGAGAACTAAATACTATTTGCCGTACCATGGTCAATATTTGTTGCTTAAACTGCATTATCTCCCAGTGGGGAAAAAAATTACCACATTTCTTCATTATTGTACTGAGATTAAAAAAAAATTTTCTGACAACACAATACAGCTTTGTTATTTAGATTTAAAAATAAAAACGTTTTCCTCCTTCAATAGTGATATTTCTTACCACCTACATTTTGACAAAAACAAATGTTGATGCCTGGCTCATGAACCTTGTCCTAAGGTATCCATTTATTTCCTTTGGGGGAAGCAGCAAGCTCACTGACATTCAATCACATTATTTTGGCACAGTGATTTGCTTTCTCCACCTGTGACCTACACTGCACACGCTGCGTATGTGACAGGTAAAGTGTAAATCAAATCACCATATACAATGTGTGTGTGTATGTATGTGTGTGTATGTCTAATTGAATCTCATGGTAGCAAGACCCTGACCACCTGTGAGGTTGATTGTATCCACATCTGTAAACAAAGCAGCCAGAGGCAGACATGCGGGAGTGCAGCTTTTATGCTTCCGTCAGGATTTTTATTTAATCTCCCAAAATACCTGCGGGGTGATACCAGTGCAGCACATTTGAGGAGTATGATAGAGAGTAAGCTTACAGTGGCCGTAACTGGTTTATGTGAGGGCGCGGTGGCCTGTAGGTAAGTGATTTTTAGAGAAAATCAGGCCACTGCTTTCCAAGCCCATCGCCCGAGAGGCCCAGGCAGAAGCCAGGTAGTTTTCCCCAAAGCGTCAGCATTTTCCGTATCGCTTACCTTAGGCTTGCTGGAATAAATTCACACAATTGTGCAGTGCCGGATTTAGTCGTTCCCTGGGTGCATTTAATTTTGGGACCTCTGACATTGTCTTCGAAGTTGCCATTTGTAGTCCTGTCCCACTGTATTTGACCTGGCACCTAATCCATATTTTCACTTAAGAGACATTTACTGAATCTTTCACTCAATTTAGCAGGAAGTGGTTTATGCGACTTGACAAATGATTTATATAGTCTTGGCTCAGCATATCTGGCGCATTCAGGCCCACTGCAGTAGGACATCTAGACATGGTCATATCATATGTGGGCCTACATTTTGGAGGAATATGGGGTAGTGTCCATTTTCAAGTAAAGTCCAGAACCTTACTGTATATAGACCCAAACCTTAATGCCAAAGGTAGGCTTTTTCTTGAACAAAGGTTGAGCACCATTCTAATCATATAATCAAAAACAAATTCAAATTTGCTTCAAAGGGAAAAGCTGAAGGCCTTTCAGCTACTGTATAAAGGGACCATAATGCAGCACTGGCATGGCCTAAATAGGGAGTTGAATAATTTCCTATATGGGATGTCGCAATCATTTCTCTTTGTGGTTTTTAACTAAAACATAGAGAGAGGGGAGATCCCCCTGTTGTAATGACTTTCATGAGCCATGCGAAGTGATCATAACTGTGCAGGTAGATTAAAGGCATAAGTGTTGTTACCACACCATAAGGTATGTAGGTAGTGATTGGAAGGCTACACTGGATTTGGCCTTTCTTAAAACAAAAGTAAAGTGAAAGTTAGAAAGCATGTACATATGTTGAGACTGATTATTTTATTTTTTTCGGTTTCGCAATTCCAGTTGACTGTATCATGACGGCGCCATATGCTAGGCCCAGAGCAGCAACTTAAAGCTTCTGTTCACCCATGCAGGTTGTTCAACGTGGCCAAGAAATGCCTTCCTGACACATTTCTTCTGGAAATAGGAAATTATTAATGGAGCTGTCAGGGAACTGACGTCGTTCTACATTAGCCGTAGTGTTTTAAATAGCTGGCAATTTAGAAATCTACACATAATTTAATTGGCTGTAAAAATTAGACCACTCCCCGAGTAAATGGATGTCACTACCCCAACAAGGGGCCTAATGAGCTGAGATAACTCCACATGTACAGACTCCATTTCCCTGCTGTCAGTTTTGTTGTAGGCCTACCTGTGGGTGGTACAACTGACACCTTCGTTATGATTGGTTCTTTTAACTTCCCTAGTTTCAGTTCACCAACCTCAGCAATTTTGCAGAATATAGCTGGAAAAAGCCATGGTCTAATCAGCCAAAATAAACTGCATGGGTGTCTACCTCAGCCATGGTAGTTTAACTGTTTTTCCTTATTTGAACAAGATGGGGAAAAAACATTTTGAGTGAAGCAGCTTAAAAGTGCTACTTTTTGTAGGTCAGAAACTGTGATGGCGTGGGCCCAGGTAAAAATCCATCGCAACTATCTACTGATATGACTGATAGTGATCTAAAGCAGTTATTTCCCCTCCACCGGGCTGTCATTTGAGCGGCTGAGTGAATCCGGCTGGGGCTCTAGCCTATTCTTTTTCTGCCAGACGGGCGGGTGATTAGTGTTGCGGTAGTCAGCGCTTCGGCAGCTATGGGATGATGCCTGATAAGAGGTCAGGCTGCAGCCGCGGACCCACCGCCGTCTGGCCAGCCTACCCATCTTGCTCGTTGTCTGTAGTCTGCAGGCGACTGACAGCAGCGGCCCACCGCTCTCCAAACGCATCAATGAAAACAAATGCCCCGGTTTATCTTCCCCAGCCGGCCAGCCAGCCAGCCAAAATACGTCGCTGGGAAGTGTGTGCTGAAGAATAGACGGCCAAATAGACAAGAGGAGTTAATTGGATATTATATTGAACATAAGTAGTTCAGTTGGACTGGAAAATAAGAGAAACTTTTAGATAGTTGGCTGTTTATAGGTCTCTAAAAGGGGTAGAGATTGGAAAAATAAATGGATTTTTCATAATTTCACCAGATTGTTTGATCAGATTTCAGTGTGGGATGAGATGCATGTTTAATATCAGAAACAATTTTTCTCTGTGAAGCTCTATTTGATGTATGTAAGTTTATGGGAAAATCCTTTTCAGCAAAGAAAATAATGAACCCCATATTCCCCAATAATGACCCCAAAAACAGTCCAAAGTCGCCCCTCCCTCGCAGAAGGTGACCCCCCCCCCTCCTTGTAACGAATAGAACTGTGGGTTTTATGCCAGCACCCCCTTGTTTCTATCTAAAAAACCCTAAGGTTGCTACAGCGATCCCAGCCCCCTGCTTACCCTGTGCTCACCTCACCACACACAAGATTGGAAAAAACATTGTGTTCTGATGAAATCAGAATAGAAAGTCAGATTTGTCAAACTGGACTGCCAGAATTCTTGTCCTTTTATCCTCGGTCCACAGAGTGGATAAAATCTAGGAGTAATTCTCCACTTCTTTGTCAAGAGACCTTATGAATAAGGTCTTTATATTTAGCTTATTGTGTAACTGTTCTGAAAAGACAAAAAGGGACAAAGGAAAGGTTTTATGTGTTAAAAGCATGTTTAATAACCTTTACTGTTAATTGAAATATATGGACTACAACTGATTACTGTTATGTGTGATAATATGTATTCTCCCCCCTTCGAGGGTGTACACAAGAGGATATAAGCCACAGGTCCCAGAACCCCTCTCTCTCTCGCTATCTTCCTGCTATGACGACCTGAAGCTTGACGCTTAGCTCATCAAATCCCAAGTATTGCCTGCAGTCTGGCCACGTGTCTGTCTCATTAGAATTAGTCTAAGTAGTTACTTTGTTTGTTTTTTCCAATTTAGGTTATCCTATTAAATTTTAGTTAGTAAATCTTCTTCTATAAGCGGCAAATTATAGTCTTCAATTGCGGGTCGCAATCGACGCCATGACTTCGCCAGACAGCCAGCTCTGACCGTCTTCTGACCATCTTCTGACATCTTCTGCAGACATACCAAGTCTGCAAGCATTTCACAATTCTGTATAGAAGGCTGGTGCAAGCCTAAACTTATAGACCAATCCAATTCTCTTACAGATCCTATTATTCTGTTTTCCTTCCCCTCTTTCCTTCAGCTACTCCCTGTTGGTATAGCAGGCTTAGTTAGTAGAATAGATTATTCAGATGAGCCATTAGTCCAAGATTAGTTCTGGCTAGCGCATATCAAGTTTGTAATGGTCTGATATTCCATTTGAGATTGTTTGGTTTATTGAAATCAAACCTGATCACGTATTGACGTGTTCCGGTGTGTTATTCATCCATATGTTATTAAATGTAGATTGTGTGTTTTGTTTTGTTTATTTACTCTGTTGTGCATACCAGACCAACTGTCCCTTCTGTTTAAGTCTCACCTTTCAGATTAAATTAGACTTAATTAGATTTAAGAATTTTGACTGAAAAATAAAAACATTCTATACTATAAAAAATTGTATATTAACTTACATTTATGTTCAACCATAGTTGACATAAGCTGTAAGAAAACGTGTCCTTGTGCCTAAATCAAGGTGGTCCCCTGAGGTTATGAATTATGAATTAATATTCATTATTCATAGAAAATATTAAATATACATTTTCGAGACTCTTACCAAAATATGTGGCGATACAACTGGCGATACAAGTTCATGGTTAAAAATAAGCTAAGTAAGTTTTGTGTTGTATTAGCCTACTGTAAGTAGTACCGGGACATTTCTTTAAAAAATTCCTTTTGGTGACACAGTATTTCACTATTGTTGAAGACTTCATGTTGCGTTGTTTACTAATGACAGACTGAAATGAACTGTGTCACAGTGCATTGCTCATTCATTTCAGGGAGGCAGTAAATAAACAGTTTTATTTATACATCACAGTAAGCAGGTAAGTATTACTCTTTGAACCTATATTTAGGATCCAGCATCCAAGCTTTTTCATCCAGCATCCAAGCTTTTTCAGTTCACATTCAAGGCTCTTCTGGGCTCAGTGTCAAGACGCTTCTTAATGTGTTTAAATCCTGGTGCAAACGCACCACAGTTATCTTTGGGATACCTTAGTATTCCTTGAATGCTTTTGACCGTTGATATGGACAGTGATGGCCATCACTGTCTCCATCTCTCAGATGACAATGTATTGACACTGGGGCCTGCCACCAGCCAGAGTGACACATCTTTGAGAACCAAAAGCACCATACATTTAGTGAGATGTGAAATAATTTCAACTGACCTTTTGCTTTTCCTCTTTTTTACTGATCACACAAACACACACAGTTACCAGTTCACAGTTTCATTAAGGCTTTATTGACAGAGATTGACAAAAGTAACCAATACTTTAGAAATACTTTTAAGCATTATCCGTGACTGCCTCATGTTGATAATTGATGTTGCGGTGAGTTTGTTATTTCAGTGTCCAAAGGCCACTCAGAAATAGAATCACACCCTAAATTTTACCAGTTTTAAAATAATGATAGGTATTACAAAAATGGTAACAATGAGAGACAAAAGCCATCATACAATGCAAGTAGGGTATGGCTTTTGCAAATATAAGTGATTCTCACCAATTAAAACATAATATATAATTTTCTTAATGACAACCTTGGGAGACCATGGCTTTGTGTGAAGAGAGAGGATAATGACAATCTCGCTCTAACTAACAATTTATTATCTACTATTATACTGCATTTCCTAAAAGCAATAACAACCTGAAATAAAGGTAGTTTTTGATTGGCTATCCCATTAAGGTTTTTCCAATTTGTAGACCTAATGACCTGGCTAATTTCCCTCCTATTACAAATGTTATTCACAGTGTATATTGTAATTTATATATATTGGACCAATATCTTTTCTAATGTTAGTGCCACCTTTTAGTAGTCTAGCCTCATACCTTTTCAGTAACCAGATATTATCATTTTACATTTTAATGGCTACAACAAATGGACCACCCAAGAAAATATTTGAAATTATAATTTTGTGTATGTAATGGTGTGTCTTGGAGTGGCGAGAGTAAGCTCGAGCCAGAGGAAAAACCGCAGGCAGACGTGGAAGCGGTGACAGCTTGAAGTGTATTCTAATGATCAAACACAACGTACAGGTGAACAGAAACAATGTCCAAACGCACCTAGTGCTGTTGGCGAACTTAAATAAGGCCCATACTAGTTAATGAGGTGCACCTGTGTCGGGCTAATTCCCCACAGGTGCGCAGCCAGGACGGGAGGCACAGGGCATGTGCACGCCAAGCGTGACAGTGTACAGTGGTGATAAGCCTTGACCTTGCCTTCTTAAAAAGCAGCATCACCAGGAAACATTGCAGATATTACAGGGGGAAGCTTTGTAGCCGATGAGTCCATCATTTTGACCAACCTTATCCACAAAATAATATCAAACTTTACACCCTTGTGTTAATGGACTATTGCAAATTTTCTTACTGAAATTACCTAATTTAAACTCATTATGTGTGGAACACTTACAAATGGTGCATTAAGGTAACATGATCAACATGTAATCGGCTTTATACCATTGACATTACTTCACCAAGGCAACACAGACTTTCCTCGTAAGCAAACAAATAGACAATTAGGAAGTAAACAAGAAATTACATCTCATTGATGGGATTGAATGGAGTCCCCAAGGAGTAGTAGATAAAATGTAATGCCTCCACAAAAGGATACTAATACACAATAGCTCTCTCATTACACTGAACATAATAACAATCTCTCCTCTTCTCCCCAATCCAAAGCTTACAATGGTGCGTCTTCAAAACATATCAATCTTCCACATAGTGGAAACAGAAGGCATGGTCATGTAGAAGAATTCTGATCCTAGCTATTGTCTTGGAGAGCAAATTACCTTTTAGAATCACGCCAAACAAACTTTAGTTTTAGTAAACACACTAAATAACCTATTGATCACCTTGAAGGCCCATATTATTAATGAGGCTCTATTTGAATTTTCTCATTACAGTGCTTTGGCTTATTGAATTTATTTTCCATGGGTACTTGAAATGGTATGCCATAATTAGGAATGAATTTCAGCTAAATTATCACTGTAGAAACCAAGCGACAATTACATTACTTGCGTTACTTTATTACATTACTTTGTTTCATCACTGTATTTCCTCGAACAGTTGTCACACGCAAAACCGTCCTTGCATGTAATTAATGAAGATGGGCAATGACTTGAGGGTTCGCAAAAGTCTTGCCAAACTAATTGTGTAGGAGTCGATTTAAATAATAAAGAGAACATATGCTATTGAGTCCTGTATCAATTACTGAGGAGGAGATTTAAAGCTTTGACAGAAGGCTGCAACAGGATAATGTTTGAGCTTTTGACCTAATTCAATATGTGCATCAGTTAATGATTATTTGATCTCAGTAATTCGGAGTGAGCGATGAGTGGGCCGAAATGCAGACACAGACCAACTCTTTTGATATTTTCCACCAAAGCATCATATTGCACATGCGGTATTCCCATAACTTTGAGAAGATGTACAGTAAGAACCCCCCGGCACACAGTGGACAGAGAATATGATGTGTCATCTCTAAAATCAATGCTAGGAACAGCAACAGAGTAGGGGAAAAAATAATCTATAAACTTTTGGTGGGAGGGGTGAATACAGGATTTTCAAGTTAACTATTCTGATTTATCTAGGTTTACCTGAGGCTAGTCCCAAAGCCGGGTCTTTTTTTGGTTAAGCCAACGTAACAGGCCGCAGTGTGATTGTATCATAATCCTCTGGTACTAACCTTTTTTTTTTTTCTTTTGCCGAGTCAGCCAGAGCTCAAAATCTCCCCTGATAACTTGGAGAAGGTATACCAAAGCCTTTTTGGAGCTATAGGGATCCTTGAGCTGTGGCTTACAGGTGAGGAGTTGAAACTTTGGTGACACTGCACAGCAGGGGAGGGGTTGCTACAGGGAACTAAATGTGAAGTCACTCTGGCGAGCAGAGGACTTCATGTCCCCGTAGGTAGTTGGGAAACACTAGAGCAGTGGTTCCCAAAACTGTGGAAGTGTCGGAAGTGCACCAAGGGGGAAGGAGTTGAGCCCCTACTTCTAATACCAGGGGTACTACATTTGTGATTACAAAAATATTAGAACATGTTAATAACTCTCAGCCTCATGACCTAATGTTTGATTCTAGACAAACCTCTTCACAAGCTTTTGCTTCACTGCTTGAGCTCTGCCGTGAGCTCTGCTGTGTACTCTGCCGTGAGCTCTGCCGTGAGCTCCACTGTGTACCCTGCCGTGAGCTCTGCTGTGTACTGTGCCGTGAGCTTTGCCATGAGCTCCACTGACTAAACGTGATACACGTACACGTTTCCATTTCCAGACTCGCGGGGGGAGCAGTTTCATCTTTATTTTAGGTTTCAATCAGATAACAGAGGAGGTGTGGAGTGACAATACAGGGATAGCGAGAGCAAGGTAGGGGGCTAAAGTGCCCTTGTGGTCCCAGGCACAGATGGACTAGATGAGAGGCGAGGAGAAGCACAGCTGAGGCCTTGCAGCGCGGAGCACATAAGACCAGGAATCACTGAGCCTGGGTTTGGCACTGATGACACTGGCTTTACTGCTACTCATCCCCAGGAGGCAGGACTTGGAGCACAGTTGTGTCAAGATTAAAGGCCCTTTTCTCTGCAAAAGTTTGTCGCCGTTCCAGGAATGGGTCTAACGTATGTAGTTATGATGCTGATTCGGTAAGCGAATAGATTCCCTTTACCATTAGCAAAGGGGATATCAAAGTGAGTTGGAAAATATTGAAACTTTGAGCATGTTGTAATTAAAATGAATTTATTCAGAGGGTAGCTATTCCATCTGTTTGAGAAGACGTCTTTTGGCTGCTGTTCAATGGTTAAAGCCTTGGGTTCATACCTCGGTTTAAAGGCATATAAGAAACTTTGATTACCTGGACTACACTAGTCCATTGAGACTTAACATTATAAGCCATCTATGAAAGCTTTTCTTAAACATTTGATAAACATTCTTCTATATTCGTTCATAGCAAAAGTAATAGATTAACCTCATGTGGCCTTTTTACACCCACACAAGAGATCTGAATTAAAACAAAAACAGATTCTGACTTTACCCCTGCAGCAATGCTCTCCAAATCCACTTAACTTACCACTTCAACGTGCTTTTATACCCGGAGGGTCAAATACAGGCTAGATTGCAATGAAAATATTGTGAACACATTATCAGGCGGGACGGTTAGCTTCAGATACAGGTTAGAAGACTGGAACCTAATGGAGTTTGAAAAAAAGATGATACATTTGATTTAATAAACCAAACTGGAATATTTCATCCCAAATGTCAGCATATGGAATTTATATTTTTTATATTAAGGTAAGAAAGATATATAATCATTGGTTCTACTAAAGTTTAGTGTGTTTATCTCCCATGCAGCACATACTGTACATCTCTTACTGAATGTAAATACATTATGTTCTAATAATTATTGATAATGGTTTCCATTGAGGCAAAACAATGAATACAATGACAAGTGCTCATATGTGCTTATTATTATATGTTGCGTGAGCATCAAAAAGCATCAAAAGTTATAATCTGGGTGATATGTACTCTCTCCCCAAAAGTTGGGAGTACAAAACATAGTCCCCCTAAACCAGGGGAAGAAAGACTGGTAATCTTCCATCGGGCTTTAGTGGAAGAAAAAGAAAGCTCAGAATAGCATCATCCACCGCCGATCCATTTGGTGTCAGAGAAAGAGAATGAAAAAGAAAATGAACACCTCGCTGCCATCTCAGCCTCAACAATTCCAGGAAATGGAAAAAGAAACGAAGAAATAACTCGACAACAGTGGAGTTCTTAACAAGTTGAATGCTGTGTGTGTGCACTTGCATGTGTATTGTGTGCATGAGACACACTTAATGATGGAAAAGATTTCCATGATAACAAAAGCATTGACGAATAGACAATGATGAATCAATCTCACTGCAGCCGGCCTGTGTCTATAGACAACGGTCTTTTCAAAAGTCTCCTTGCTGTCGCGTTAGTTTATTTTCTACAAACCTATTCGGGGTTACAGAAACTTGTCAAGGTCCAATCAGTGATAGAATTCTCTTATTTCTAATATATTTCGTGATGTATTCTAAAGCTTTTGTCAACAAGAAAATCAAACACGAATACTGAAGCTTCAACATGTTATAGGCAATTCAATATAATGTTGGTAAGAGGCTTGCAGTCCTGACAACTCAATGGGCTTTACATTATTATCACTGCAGACAGTGTCAGTTCACCTCACTCACCTGGTAGAGCTATATTGGCGCTCAGTTATGTTACATGCATGCTCTAAACACTAATAGTATGCCAAAAAACAAACAAAAAGAAGAGAGAGCAAGTTGTAGAGCAGATTCCAACCGTAATGCTGCATAGACCTAATACATCTTCCAGAAGGGGTCTTTTTCAGGTAGGCAACATATAGAAAAGTAGCTCTGCAGACCAGAGCTGGTTTCCATGGCAACAGAGAATGGAGCGGCGGGGCGGGGCCGGGCGGCCGCGGGGGGGGGGGGGGGGGGGGGGGGGGCGCGCGGGGGGGGGGGGGGGGGGGGGGGGGGGG
>JAOEHI010009443.1:0-33856 GCA_025447815.1 Percopsis transmontana
CCCCCCCCCCCCCCCCCCCCCCCGCCCCCCCCCCCCCCCCCCCCCCCCCCCCCCCCCCCCCCCCCCCCCCCCCCCAGGCACACAGCACTTAGGGAAGAACAAGTTCTCAGGACGCACCCTTGGGACGTGAAAAGGATCGGGGGGAGAGGGAGAGAGATCTATAAACAGAGATAAATATGAGGGAGACAATGTGATTTAACGGTAAGGACAGACGGGCAGACAGAGCAGAAAGACAGATGATAAACTGCCGTTTTAATGGCTGGCGCGGGCCTGCATCCAGACAAAGGACAGGCGGTTATATAAAATATAATATTGCTCCATGGAAAAGCCTGTGGGATCGATGTGGTATTGACAAACGCCAGTTAGAGTGTCTTTGTTGTGCACAGTGTTATGTGGGCCAACACGGTACACCACAATTACAACAGTTGGTCTGCCATCCCGCAAACAGCATTTAGAACCCATCGGCCCCAAAGTCCCTCTCTCTTCTGTTGCTTTCTAATATCTCTGAGATATACGGTATGATTTACATGAAATAGTCCAAATGTCACTTTGTTAAAGGGAAAATCACAGATTGTTGCAGACGTTACAGAAACAATGTTGTTTTGGTTTCAGCCACGAGAACGCACCCAACCCCTACCTCACCTGAAAACTTGCGTTGCCTAGATACTCACAAATGTTTATGATCAAACATTGAAGTAGATTAGTGGCACTGACATTTGGAGAAGAAATAAAGCCAATGTTTCATCGCTACTCAAACCTCTGCTGTCTGCTCAGCGCGAAAGTGAGCGAAACTTGTGGTTTTCAAACAAGTCAGTTTTCATGACCAAATATGGGCGATTGTCGTGTTTTTGGAGGCGCTAGAAACACAGTCCCTTTAAGCAGGACAAACACGCCAAAGCAGCCCAAGTTGGGACTGTACAGGAAGCCGACAGGGTTTTTTAAGGGAGGAATTCCAGGAGTTAGTGAAGAATTCCAGGAGTTCTTATGGGCACCATCTGGGGCTGTGAGGCACCCACAGTTACTTAACAGAACTGAAGGGATCTGGGAGGAATGCCGACCATTTTTCTTTATAGCGTAGATTAATCTGGGCTCTCGTTCGCTACAAGGCGTCCTCTGAGCTAGTCCTGGATATAACCAGCCCCTTGTGAAAGCCTAGATGGATGCAGATGACCCTACAGGAGGAAAACAGCTGGACAGATCACGGCACACCCAATCAATAACGCAGGCCCATTAGGGGCTGCACACATGTGCAGACCTGATGTAAGGCAGCTGAGGCCTTCTGCCTCGTTCACTCTGTCCTGGGATCCTCTCATTTCAAATACTAGTTCTTCAATGTGTGTGTGTGGGGTACAGACAGACAACCTCTACTTGTAATCATGTTTTTCTTCTTTTGTGCCACGACTAGTGCTGGGCAAAATGGCAAATTATTTTGAGCTAACTGTGCAGTGACCTACTTTCATTTTACCCTGCCCGACTCAACACCAGGCTGTCTCCTCCTTCTGAAACTCGACGGTACTGAATGCTCACTAACAAGCTGCTAATCTGTCTGTCGAAACCCGATATTTCTAAATAACATATTCATATAACTAATAAAATGTAAGAACTAGTTCTGAAAATCTTGCAACCCCCCCTAAGAAAATCCCCTCACAACCCATTGGCGGGGAGGTCCCTACCCACCATTTGAGAACCACTGCACTATTTTACATGTGTTCCACGTTATCCCCACGGGGGCAGAAACACATTTAAGAAGCATTAAGGCAGCAGGATAGAGACAGCGCATTATGGATTCAAGCGGAGCGCATGGCTGCTCATTAGTCATCATAGTTCTTAAGAGCACGGCTGGTTCCCGAGTCTGCTCCACGCCGCGGAACCACTCGGATGAGGACCGGGTCACGTAAGCTCTCAATCACACACGCACACAGTTTGAGTTCAAATAAAGGGCGCCAAACCCCCCCAAACCCTACCTGGCCTGACACCGACCACTCGCTTCTTCAAACACCCGACACACATCAAAGAACAGCTACATGTTAGCGTGGGATTAGCAGCCTGTTACTTAAAATGCCTAAGTATCTGATTTATTGCAAAAAACAGATAAATCTATCACACTATATTTGCACGGCACATTTTTCACATGAAACCGCTAAGCAGGTGAAGTATACTCCAACTATTGGGTAATATTTTCCAGTCCAATTTCCATTTTCCATTTTCCCTCTATCATCTATGGTGCGCCAACTACTGCTGTTTTCCGTCACCAGATTCTAAATCTGCAAATGGAAAGAATGCTGCTGTAGGCAGAATCGTTGTTGTATATTTCAAGTTTTCCTAATTGTGCGGTCAGTTGTGGGGACCTGAAAGGGCTGGGCTCATATTGAAATCTGTCTGACATGTCGTTTTTATTTCCAAAATTCCTCTCTGAAAGAATTAGTGTAAGGTGAACAACAAGCCAGTCAGATTTGGCCACAGGTGTGACAGCTATTCTGGATTGTAACCAGTCACCTCTGACCTATGCTTCCACTCTCAGACAGCCAGTAAAGTTAAGGCCTGTTAAAAAAACAGCTCAAAGGGAAAACAGTCCACAACGACAGTTGGAAACTGGCATGCTACGAGGCCTTTAAGTTTCACTGGATGCGGTTTCAGCTTGTCAGTAGCCGTCCGTGTGACAGTACTCTGCATGAGATTGCACAGCATCGTGTTGCAGTGTCCTGGATATCATTTCCACGGGAGGCATCGGACCCAGTAATGGTCAATCTGACACACGAGTCACGCTCCTGGGCGAGGCCCTATCACTGCCTTCTCATCTAACGCTCATTAATAATACACTGCTTCCATTTGCTCCCCCAGCCCCCCCTAAGTGTGCAATATGCTTTAAGCCAAGCCACTGGGGCTTTCCCTAAATGACAGCATGCTTGATTAAATGTGGATCAAAAATTCTATCATAGATAGATAAATGATACATAGATAGATGACAGACAGACAGAGTTGATTGTTTTAAAAGTACACAAATACCAGAAAACTAGATTTAGATACATAGATCTATATAAAGCTTTAACAAAATGCAAAAGGTAATCAATATTGTACCTTAACAATCAATGTAACAATTGCTTCTATGGCGTTAATATTGTTGAAATGTGTGTATTTCACACAGTTTATGGTGTATTTAGGGAAAGGTTACACACAAAAGGTTAAAACCATAATCAAAACCTAAATGAACTAGCACGCTAAGCCTGTTAGTGTTCAAATGTCTCTGTATCTGTTAACCTGAATCCTGCTTCCCCGGGACATCATACGACCCCAGGCATCGATTATGAGGACAGACTGGGTCTGTCGACCACAGAGACTGATGAAACAGTGAGAAATGTAACCGTGGAGGCCAATGATGAACACATAGTGGTGTATTTCTTCTGTCACCAACCACCACACAGACAGCACCAGGAGACCGCTGAGCCGAGACTGTATCTGTCCACACTCATCTTATTCTGATCGGGCTGTGGGTTCAGGAGGGAAGGAAGAGGGGAGCGAGCATTTATGGATGGCCAAGATGGAAAGGGAGAGAGACAAAGACAAAATAGAGAGCAACACTTTCAGAAAGGAAGGTTCCATTAAGGTTCTTGGCAGAGAGATAAGGATCTACCTGCAGCAATCTGCCTTTTGACGAACCCTTTCGGCTGAAAAGCTTCCAAATGGATTCCTACCAATGTCTGGCTAATACTGGGCACGTTATAGCCACAGACCCCAAAGTGCCTTTGGGGAGGGAAGCCCACCTCACCAGACATTGGGACCGGGACTTTCCATCATCCTCGCCACGCTCTCTCTACGCTTAGCTGCGGTGTTAATGCTTAGCTGCGATCTGATGGGGGTTGGCGTCGTGGCCAAGCACTATCTCCGCGCGGTGGCGGACCTATTCCTTCGTCGGGGACTCCGATATGGACTTTTGGGAGGCTCTGGTGGTGTCGGCGGCTCCACCAGAAAAGTTTGACGGCTCCCCCAGCGCGGTGGAGGGGATTATCCAGGCTTGCCAGTCGCTGGCAAGCCTGGTCGGTCGCTGGCAAGCTTGGTCCGGTCCTCAAAGGGTCCCAGTCGCTGCTGCCACCCATCCCTGGTTCTGCCGCCTTAGGGGTCTCGCCAGCGCCGTCGGCCACCTGAGGGTCCAAGCTGCAGCGGCCACCCGTCCTTGGTCCGGCTGCCTGAGGGGTTCAGCCAGCGTCGACGGTAACCTGTGGGTCTTCACTGCCACTCGTCCATGGTCCAGCCGCCCAAGGGGTGCCGGCTTTGCCCGCCAGAGGGTCCTGCCCATGCAAAGGCGGGGCCAGGAGGAGCGCCTTAGAGGGGGAGGCAACCTGTTCCTCCCGTCCCGGTGTACTTTGTTGCTGTGTGTTTTCATTTAAATACGCATAGTGTGTCTTCCTCCGGCTCGCGCAAACTCTCGCCTATACACCGTTACACTATAGTAGATGGAGACCGAAAGAGACCCCAGGACGGACCCCTGAGGTACAACACGTTACATTTCAAAGAGCAGGAGCGGTGTAGGAGAGAAATGATGTAAACCGCCTATTATAATGTTCCACAGGTAGGCAAAAGCAACATGACGAAATCATGAGTGGAGAGAAGCAAGGGATGGTACCAGTTTATGAAGTGGCGTGTCAACTATACTCCCTATCAGAACTGACGGCGACCCTTAACTCTCTCTCACACACACGCACACACACACACACACACACACACACACACACACACAAGAAATACACATAAGCAATTCAAGGACTTGTGGCTTTGACATTTGGAGGGGCCCTGCTGGCAAGAAGCAATATATCAGACAGTATGATGGACATTATCTGTAAAGAAATAATTAGAAGATTAACAAAAAAAATAACAACAATTTACTCTACTATAAACATAATCATACTACAAAATTAACACTTGATAACTGACTAGGCCCATGCTGTTTCCCCCCCCCCCCCTCATACACACATTATGTAAGGTTATGTAAGCCATTGCGTTGTTTACAATCGCTGGCAGCCTTAGCCTTGCTGGTGTCCAATAAACTGGACAAACGCAAGACTACATGTGTGTCTGTGGGGCTGTCTGGTCAGTATCCCTTCACAACAAAACAAACAGATCATTACTGTCAAGATAATCATCTAGCAAGCAGAGCTTATCTTCTGATGAATTTTATGGTGCCGATCAATTCACCCACGCAGAAATAATAAAAGGAATCCCATTATGGCAATTTAATTTCACAAGAAGCTCAATCTCATTAATATACCATGAGCTCTCGGTTGAATATTAATATTTATAAGTTTCTGCCATAGCTAATAAAAGTAAAGTGATTCTGCTCCCCAGATCAGCGACCAGCCAACCAACAGGCTTACCTCTAAGACTATAGCATGCTTTCAACTGCCTCCTTAATTCTGTTTAATATACACTTGAATCTCCATTTAAACACGTTTATGTGTTTAATACCAATTGGCCATCATGCGCTAGTAACATCGGCATGGATTTTTTAAATACATACAGAGCACACATTGTATATTATACACACATATTGATTATCAAAACTGAAACTCAGTTTGTGGACTGATTTGTGATGGTGTGTGTGTGTAATCATTTTTATTGTTCTATTGGTGTCATAATAATTAGCTTACAAAACCACTGGGACTATCTTTGTCAAGATTATCGATTAACAAGATTGTATTGGCATTACTTTTCCTGCCCACCAGTTTCGGGGGTTACGCATTACGAAGTAACGCATTACTGTAATCACATTACATTTGTCTGTAACGTAGTACTGTTCCTAAATTCAGTACTGTTACTAATCAAAAAATTATGTAGTTACTTTTTCTGTTAAATGCTTTTTGGGCTGGTTTTTACCAACTTTGCGGTATTATTTTATTCAAGAGCATACAGTTAAAGAAAGATCTTGTGTATGCTGATGTGGGCAGATGTACTTCTGGCAATTATGCCACAATGCATCTCAGGCGATGTTGTGAAGTAAGGCAAAAGTAGTGTAAGGAATAGTGTAACAAATGTAACAAATAAGTAATGCATTACTTTTTTTAAATAACGACCCCAACACTGCTGCCCACATACTGTAACGATCTCCAAGACATACAGTGTTTGAACTGGGTCACTATCATCCTGAAATACTACATTTACATTTACAGCATTTAGCAGACACATTGTTTTATCCAAAGCGACTTACAATAAGAACATTTGTCAACAGCTGAACTGGTTAACTATCGGTTCTTGCAAGCAAACAACATTCTCCTGGAATAAGGACAGCATTATGTCATCAGGGTTTCTTCACTGATGACAGTGAAGAAAAAAATCATCATTCAATCCATAAAAATGATTGCTAGCAGTCTGTATGTAGGCAAATGCTTAATATTCTAAGAGCTCACCTAACAGAGTAGAAAAGAGGTTTTTTTTTATAAAGGAAAGGAAAGGAGGATGATAAATGATTGTTATAGATAGGCTACTGCCTGAAGTTTCTGGGGTAGGTTTTGTACTGTACAGCATAGCCTACTACTAGCCCACTAGTAGAGGCTAGTATGTAGTGGAGAATTCGGACACGTTCTCAGCACCTCCCACCTGGAAGGAACCACCCTTCCGTTGGTGTCTCCCAGTCAAACGATGTAATAAATTACTGAACCTCTGCGTGACTTTAATCCGATCGACGCGCACGCTGGTGCTCCCAGATTGTTCCAGGCCGAGCGACCTGACAGCTTTCTAATGTTCCATTCCGCAGTCTCTACCCCCTTCCCGTTCCTGGCAGCTCCGTTTCAGCAGCTTTTGGGTGGGAAGCAACTTCATTTACGAGCGACAATTAATCTGCGGCAGCAAAAACAGCTCCGGCGCAGCGCTGCGAAGGGTGACGGCGGCGGACAGCTCTCTCTCGCGCGCGAGTCACGATCGGTCTCGGGCCTGACAGCCTGCTCCATTCGCCCCTCCCCAAAAAACTCATTAGCCTACTCTCTAATGGCTTATTTCTGTGTTTCCAGTATGTTCTTATTAATGGCTTTTGAGTCTCGGAGCCTTCCTTTATCAAAACAAAAAGTAGCTCCTCTGGTCTGACTTAAAGGAACCGATAGACAAGTTCCGTCCAGTGGCTGTTGGGGGCAAACAAAAAAGTTTGTAAATGAATTGGTTTCCTAAAGCCTTATCAGGGGGACCCTGCCCACGCAGTACTCTCAATCGAAACAAACAAACACCAGGAATTGTTTTTCTACTCCCCAGTCACACTGAAGTGTGTGTCTAAGAGAGAGAGAGAGAAAGTGAAATAGTTATAGTGCCAGGGTCCTAGAGAGAGAGAGAGAAAGTGAAATAGTTATAGTGCCAGGGTCCAAGAGAGAGAGGGAGGGGGTTGAATCATTGCTGTATTCTGTCAGTATTGTTTTAATAATTCCCCTTTGTTCCTATAGAGACTGTTAATGTATATAAGCGCTGATAGATTTCACCTCCCATCACATAACAATACCTTAATACACTCAATCAAATAATAAACACCTACAGAGTCAGTGCGCACTTGCTGATCTTAAGTTAGTAAATGGAGACCTGGCTGAGCGAGAAACATTAAATATTTAAAAAGACAAAGTTTAAACCCAGCTGGTTCTCAAGTTGGAGGATGATGGATTCACTGTCCATTTATAATACAATCCTACATTCTACAAATGCATATGTTTTGGACGAGGATCTAAACATCTCTAAGCTTCTCTAAGACCCGTCAACATCCTGTCAGAATAACAGATTTCCCTCTATAGGTCTGTATTCATTAAATCCAACAAGTCAGCAGTGGAGCCAGTTAGAGAGAGTTATCATCCTCATCCTAAAAGTTTTTCCAGCTGCACGCTTCCTTTTGTCTGTGATTTCACCTTTTTTTTTGCGAAGAAATTACACCAGCAGGCTGACTTGTGGAAACAATGGAGAGAGAGAGGGTGGGGGAGGGGGGGATATATCACCACTATATACTGCTGATGAAGCCTAAAGACCCCCCCACCACCACCACCATCACTGCTCCTCCGCCTCTCCGCTTGATCCATCTTCTATGATGTAATCTGTACCGTGTGACCCAAAACCCTGACCCGCCCTGCTCCGAGAGGCCCGCTAGAGACCGACCTGACAATTACAGCTACAACAAGGAAGTTCTGTCATCCGCCCCCCTCGGAGCGCCGCCTCGCCACACTCCCACCAAGATGAGCCGCCCTCGGTACTTAAGTGGATTTAGATAGACATCGATGTGACCGTAATAAAACACCTCTGTTTCACTCCGGCTGACCACTGGCTGACAGTGCTTGGAGCGGCCCACAGTCACGATCGATTGGAAAATAAATTACTACCGTCTGCCTGGGCTTGCCAGTGGGAGAGAGAGAACGGGAGAGAGGGAGAGAGAGATGGGAGCGTGTTGGCTGAGAGATAAATGATTGAGAGATTCTCGCCATAACAAGGCGGCCATACAGAGTCGGGGTAAAGGCAGAGCAGGCTGAGGATTTGTCTTGGACTCGGATTCTATATAAAT
Source organism: Percopsis transmontana (assembly GCA_025447815.1). Lineage (NCBI taxonomy): Eukaryota > Metazoa > Chordata > Actinopteri > Percopsiformes > Percopsidae > Percopsis > Percopsis transmontana. The sequence goes on from JAOEHI010009443.1 coordinate 8,513, forward strand.
GTTCTTTGATTAGCACCTCGGCATCTCCCACAAGTTGGCCCGAGCGAGTAAACACGCACTGGCTTAGTGTGAGCCGGCCCTGCCTTCTTTCAGGTGCCCACCATCCATCTAAGAGTCATTAAAGTAAGTCCAGTGGTGTCGGCATCAGACAGGGGCGCGTGCGTGCGCACTCACCTACCAAATAACTGGACCCTCCAATGAACGCTTCCCACATAAAATTGGACTAGACCCTGCCCATCCTGCATTGGGGCCCGGTGTTGCCTTGTTACGCCACTGAGTAAGGCCCATAAAAAAAGTAGGCGTACCATTAATCAACCACTAGAGGGCAGGTGCATCTACCCTCTAAATATTGCTAAGCCCCTCCCCCCTCTTCCTTAGCGTTTGCCTTGAGCCAACTAGGCCTACTGTTTGAATTCAGACTCCTCAAACAGGGTAATATCCTTGCCAGGGGAGAATTACATACAGATTAAATAATTCTTAACATAGGGTTTCTGTTCTCAAATGAGCAAAATAGGTAGAAATTAATGACTGAATAAATTAAATTATTGAAACATTTTCACATCATGCAGCCACGGAGAACAGTTTCCCTTCTGGGTTTCATTTCATTTCGTCGGAAACCAAAACTTTTCCTTTAATTGGCTCAGAACCGACGCTCGTACAAATGTTGGTGTGTCATATGCAAATTATATGTAAATGATATGTAAACAAGGGCCGGTGGCTGGATCAGACTTACCTAAAAGCTCTGAAAAGGTACTCTCATTCCGAGGTGCTCCTACGCAGCCGGGACTCATTTCTAAGAACATTTGATAAATGAGCGCCGTCATCTGAAGTAAACTACTTTGGGCAATCCCACTCGTATTCCTAGCCCATATTTCATGAGGAGGCGTATTTGTCTAGAGAACCCAGGAGAGAGAGGGAGAGAGACAGAGAGAGAGAGAGAGAGAGAGAGAGAGAGCGTGCAATTTCCACTAATGAGGTCAGGACTAGCAATGACCTTTAACCACGGTGTTGGCATCAGTCAGACATCGAGCAAACAAACGCCACGCAGACCACCAAGAGCTCTGAGGTTTAGCGAGACACAGACTCACAGTTTGTTTATCTTCCCCCTCCATCGCCTGTGTTCTCTTCTCTTCTCCCTCTCCTTCTCTCGCCCTCTCTCTCTCTCTCTCTGCACGTGTCTGACTCTCGCTCGTTATGACCTCATTAATCCACGGTCTGTGTGTTAGTTAGAGCCTCTGTGTCGTAATGTACCTGACCTACAGTAGACCCGTCTGTTATTACGGCTGTGGTCCTCTAATAAACACATTTATAAGGTGCTCCCCGTTGCCGCAACGGCAAATATCAACATCCATCGCTTTTGGCTAATGGAGTACCCTTTATGTCACCTTGAATACAAGAAATTCATATAAAACCTGTACTGCATATTTATGAGCCAATTTGGGAGGTTGTAAAATATTCTATTTGGAATGCTCTGCTGCGGTCAATAACAGCGTTAGCCACAGCAACACGACCGCGGTAACAAGTTCTGCCAAGCACTCAATAAAACGCAACCTTCACCGCGGTGCTGGCGTGGTTGAGGGGGGTTGCATGCTGCCCAACAAAACAATTACCCCAAAGGGCCTGACTGATCGCAGGGAGTGTTAGCAGGAGCTTGTCCATCCGGAGATGGAAGACCGATTTCAGCAGATTGTGTGTGTTTTAAACACACAGGGTCACAATGCCAGCCCAGGCCTACTGCCGCACATAGAGGGGACAGGGACCGGCCCTCCCAGCCAGCCCGAAGACCTGCTGTGTTACCCCGAGTCAACCTACAGCAGCCATGCCTAGACATCCATTGAGCCCGAGCATGTCGGCTGGCCAGCGCGGATGCTGGAGAACCAGCGGTGACCTCCGTTAGAGCGGGGGGTCTAGTGGTCAAGTCTAGTGGTCTGGGTGGTTGACTCCCAGCCACAAGGTCATGGCTTCGTGTCCCGGTGTTGGCCTACCTGTAAGCATCCTTGAGCCAGGTGCCTAACCCTTACATGCTCCTTAATACTGTAACTGTACTCACTGTACTGTCCCTGCACGTCTGCTAAATGACCTGACTGAAATGGTCTAGTTCTAGGCGGAAACAGAGAAGATCTCCTATCGGTTCCTCTGCCATCCACTCTCCCGTGTTATGGACCAGGTTTTCTCCACTTGTCAAGGCAAGACCATGATGAAGCCTTGTAATGAAATCGGTCCTTAAGCAAGGAATTTATTGGTCACACGTGATGTACATGCAAACACATGTACACCTCTGTAGAGATGGAGGTAGGGATGGAGGCAGAGATGGAGGCTTCATTCTCTCCAACAAAAACACCACGGCTGTCCCAACAGGTTGCACGGAGGACAGATCGGCCAATCACAACACAGCATCTCCTAGCAGGTCGGGGTGCATAAGACAAACCAGAAAAGGGTCAAATAGTCTCCATTCCCAGCAGATTAGTGGATGGGTAGAAGGGTTTAGAAAGACCTAATCACACATTGTGATCTCAGCCTGGGGCTGGTTAGAGCTCAGTAACGCTGCAGGATTCTCTAACAGAAGGATACATTTGATTTATATAAGCCCCCCCAAGATAACAGTGGGATGCTCTAATAATCCACTAATATTGAGAATATTAACATTTTGGAATATCCTGACAAAAAAAGAAAATAGCTATAGTCCACCGTAGTGTTTCAGTGTGATTAAACACATGCCCTGTGTGCAAATGGCAGCTTGGCAGAGCTGCCATATATGAATTTAAAGCCAACACACTGTATGTGGTCTTTCCCTCGGGCTAAAGCAAAGACCCGAGTTTTAATAAGGATAGAGATACGGGAACAGTCTGCGGAATCAACCAGCAGACAAAGGTTACCGGGAGAGAGAGAGAGAGAGAGAGAGAGAGAGAGAGAGAGAGAGAGAGAGATGTGTGATTATCTGATATTATGTCTTCACACTACATTGAAACACCTCGTCCAAAGTGTTTTACAAAATCTTATACACTACTGTCTTTATCATAAAAATAGCTAATGTGTTGCGTGACTTGTTTGGATAAAGTTAAAACCCGACTGTCGTATTCTCAGTTCTTGAATTAAAAGCTCAAGTCTGGAGTCCTGTATTAGAGTCCAATATTTAACGCGCCTAAGGTGAAGTGTGCAGGTGAAACATCTTCCCCCAAATTAGGCAAGGAGAAAAAATCATTTAGCAACACGTGGTCACTTATTGACCTCTAGTGGTTGACAGAGGTAGTGTCTAAACATGAAGTGAAAGAGGGCTGAGTGTGTGTGTGTTTGTGTGTGTGTGTGTGTGTGTGTGTGTGTGTGTGTGTGTGTGTTTGTGTGTTTGTGTGTGTTGAAGTTCCAGATTAAAACCTTAAAGGCAAATGACAAGTCCAATCCCTCCTTAACTAACTGGAAGGGGGAAGGGTTTAGCCTTTAGCTAAAGGTAGGGAAATATAACTAATCCTGCAGCTTCACCGAGCTCTACAGGCTGAGATCCCATCACACTGACGTGCAGGCGTTCTAAGGAATGGTAATTAACGCTGTGTCACCAGTAAGCCCCTAGCGTGGGCTTAGGTGCGTTTGATTTATCCGCCCGGACACGCAGCCTCAGAAGTGAACAGGTGTCTGTTGTTCACAGTTATCTTGTCATTAATTACGCAAATGATCATGTGACCAGGTAAAGTACACTAGCGGAGACAGTCAAGAGGGGCTGAAGACAGAAATATATAATTATTTTGATGTGCTCAAGAGCAAAGGCCAAGTTGTAGGTCCGTAGCTCCAGCAATGAAACCGGAAAGGCTGAACGGGCCTATTAGGGGGCCATTCCTGTAAACGTACGCGCCATTCTGGGAAGCGCCCCGAGTTCCTGCAGTGGACGAGCGCCTCATGTGACCAGGTACACTAGCTGAGATTGACAGTCAAGAGGGGCGGAAGTCTCCCAGAACCCCGCTGTAGAAGACCACTCAGTATTGTCCTCTTCAGCGTGACACAAAGCACTCTGGGGAAGAACAACAACAAAAGAGAAAACCTCAATTCCGGCCGAAATGGTTGAAAGCAATTCTCCGACAGCGGGAACCATTTCCTGGCTTTCAAACCGTTTTGTATCATGAAAAAAAAGTAATACAGATTTGGGTCATCACAGACAGCAGGACAGCAGGTTCACCCTCTGCTAAGATACAATAATGATCTCTCTCTCTCGCTTTCTTTCTCTATCTCTCTCTCTTTGTCTCTCTCTCTCCCTCTCTCTCTCTGTCTCACCCTGCAGGGGGAAATGAGTTAGCATAGAGCGAGGGAGGGCCTGGCTGTGCTGTGGTGTATCGCTGTTCCCTGTCAGGCCTGGCTTATTGAATCGGTGTCACTTTGTTAAACCTCCTTGGGGTGCCTCGGCATTTGAGTGTGTGTGGGTGTGTGTGTGTGGGAGGGGGGAATGGAGAAAGAGGAGGGGGGGGGCGGGGGAGCATTTGGTGCATTTGGGGTAACTATGGTTTCCTGGGTAATCTGGGGTGTCTGGCGACCTTCCAGGGAGTCAAGGAGGGTCTGAGCTCTGGGCTTCGCACCAGGCTCTCCAAACAAGATTGAATTCACCTCAAATGCAGTCTGTGTGCATGCGTGTGTGTGTGTGCACGTGTGCGTGCGCACTTTAATATTGGTCTCGGTGTGTCTGCGCCCGTTTCAGTCACACAGATGCAGACTTATCAAAAATAGCCCACAGTGGGTATTTCTGGCCTATTTACGTCCGTTTTTCACGCAGTTGGGTTTGAGGCGCAAAAGCATTCATTTTTAAAGTCACATACACATAAATTATGGCGTCAGCGTTCTATTTCATTGCAAGGGTTGAGTTTCGTTTTCATCATTTTTTATGAATATTTTAGTAACAATGAACACAAAATGAAAAGATTTCATATCACAAAGCTAAACAAAGGCTTTGACCTGAGCAGGGCTTGAAAGCTTTCAAATATCTTCATGTCTTTTTGTTTCATATTGATTTCTGTCTGTCTACCTCTCTGTCTGTCTGTCTGCTTGTCTGTCTTTCTGCCTGTCTGTCTGCCTGTCTGCCTGTCTGTTTGTCTGTCTGTCTGTCTCCATGTCTCCATGTCTGCCTGTCTCCATGTCTGCCTGTCTGCGTCTGCCTGTCTGTCTGTCTGTCTCCATGTCTGCCTGTTTGTCTTTCTGTCTGTCTGTCTGTTTGCCTGTCTGCCTCTCTTTCTGTCTGTCTGCCTGTCTGTTTGTCTGTCTGTCTCCATGTCTCCATGTCTGCCTGTCTCCATGTCTGCCTATCTGCGTCTGCCTGTCTGTCTGTCTGTCTGTCTGTCTCCATGTCTGCCTGTCTGTCTGTATGTATGTCTGTCTGTCTGTCTGTCTGTCTGTCTCCATGTCTGTCTGTCTCCATGTCTGCCTGTCTGTCTGTCTGTCTGTCTCCATGTCTGTCTGTCTGTCTGTCTGTCTGTCTGTCTCCATGTCTCCATGTCTGCCTGTCTGCCTGTCTGTTTGCATGTCTGTCTGTCTGTCTGCCTGCGGACTGATAGCAGGGTTAGAGTGACAGGTGGCGATGCACATCTGTCTGGGTCCATTATGAGACTGGGGATGTCTCTACTTACCAATGTGAGTGACTAGCAGACCCCCACGCATTAAGCTGAGCCGTATGATGCCACTGGTGTCTCTGGGCTAGAGTTGAGAACACTCAATGAATAACAGAGATGCAATCACCGTAGCTGTCTCTCTGTCCCTGTGGCTGTTATCCTGCATAATCTTTAGTCTTCAATCCATACAGGCACGCACACACACACTAGACCCTGTCTGCTTTAATGGGGATTTCTAATGTTTACAATCGCACATCCTCAAGGAGACATGAAGACATCATAACAGCACCTAGGGGACATAAAACTTAGAGAAAGAGGGGGGGGGGGGAGAGTAAACCCGTATCTTAGGGAGGATAAAAATGGAGGTTTGGGGGGTAATAATCAAGACATAGCGTTGCTTCGACCGAGGAGGTTCCTCATTAAACAGCAGAACATCTTTCACACGTCCTTGGAGCTGCCTTTTACACAGTTGTTCAATAACACAGGACAGTCCAACAAACAAGCCTAGCCAGCCAGGGCAGTGTGTGTGTTTAAATAGGCTTTATAGACCGCTTTAATGGAACGCAAGGGTGCGTTCTAAAATAAAGTGGGACCTCAAGCAACTTCCGTTTTTTTTTTCATCTGAGCCCTTATGTCCCCACCATATTGACACGCGTCTTTCATGAGTGGTCGTTAGTCATGGCGAGAGAACTTCAGTGTCTAATCCACTGGCCATCGAGGAAAGGGCTAAGAAGGAATCTACCTCCGCTATTCAAGACATCAGGGTTCAGACGTGTCATTTTAGACTGCAGTGAAGTTTTCCTGGACAGGCCTACAAGTCTACACACAAGAGCTCTAATATATTCCCCCTACAAATCACACAACACCATTACACCCACAGCAGCCTAGGAGGCCATTCTAGTGATAAGGTCTCGTAAAGAGTTCAGGTTTGATTGACCTCCTGGAGCAAAGCGACACTGTGATGGCAGATCAGGAGTTCAACTGTTCAGAGTACCTTTCAACTAAATTTTTAATTTAACTGATACATAGATAAGATAAATCAAAAATTACAATACAAGTCACACCACAATGACTATCAATAGGTCATTGGTCAGCTAGGACCTCATAGTGTGTTTGAAGAGATGATTTCATGAGCTGCAAAAAACATGCAGATAATGGGGAAAAAACACAAATGTGTATACACAGTATATACACAAATAAAATGTACTTTGATATGCAATAAGCAATCACGTTAGCTTTGCTGTTCTTTCCAATTGAAATATTGAAATCTTCGGACAGTACATTCCTATTTGTACCTGCATGTAGTAACCTCTGGGCTCCTTTGGGTACACTACATACCATCCATCCTGCACTCTGATGTCAAGGATTTTGGCTGTGAATGCACTGGACACCTAATTTCTTGCAGTGCCACTCATTCTAAAACACCACCAGGACTTGCTGCTAACCATGGATCCTCAGTGTACATCACAAGCCCAGGGGACAATGCAAGAAACTCCTCGTGAAATTACACTTACACTTCTCACAGGTGTGGGGCAGAGACTAAAGAGCTGTTCGGCTGCCTGCAGCTGGCCCCGGTTCCTTCACACTGTCCTGCCCTCGCTCACGCCAAATGGGCTCTGGAATATCTGACTCTGAAGCTGTGTCTATTTCACTGCTGTTAGACATAACAGTGAAAAGAGCACTGCCTGCAACCATAACACATGCAAAACCTGCCTTACCATACCTGCACTACAGTACAACGTTTTGGAATTGATGAGTTTTTACAATGATATTCGATTATTTATAAAAACACCATGAGTTAAAGGCCCAATTGTTCCGAGCTTTTTGCCATGGCCCATGTTTAAATACATACTTTAATGATTAATAATGTAAAGAGAAAGAATAGGCCTACAGCTTCATTGCCTAGACATTGAGCTAAACCATTAAACAGTAAAATGCTCTGATCATAACGCTGCTCACATGTAGTGTAGCCAAACGCACCACCTACAGGTTAAACACAGGCTACTGCAATTACTTTATCCGATTGGCTCAAATTGGTGCCACCAGCTAGGCATTCAATTGCCATGTGTGTGTATGGAGATGTCACCGTGCCTGCCTAATGCACCTACACGTTTTCAGTACAGGGTGCTGACAGTTACGCTAAAGGGAGAGGTAGATTGTGGTTTAACAAGGTTGAGAAGGTAATATGCAAACCATCTGGTTCCAATTAGCCAACATCTTCTAATTAGGAGCGCTCACTAATGAAATAAATTTAACTATTTAGTGACATCTGCTGGTTGAGTGCATGGCTGTTGCAGATACATTATAATCTGTCCGGACTACCAAACCACAGTGAGATACTGTAAATGGTAAATGGTAAATGGACTGCATTTATATAGCACTTTTTTTGTACCCCAAAGGCCGCCCAAAGCGCTGTAGATCATTGCCTCACATTCACCCATTCACACACCCACCCACACACTGATGTTGGTTTCTGCCATGCTTGGCGCCATTTAACACATCGTGAGCAGTTAGGGTTAGGCGTCTTGCTCAGGGACACCTCGACACTTAGACAGAAGTCAGCGGGTATCGAACCAGCAACTTTTTGATCGCCAGACGACCAGTGGCACTGCCGCCCCCCCCAAGAGTCCTCAGAGTCCTATCGGCCTCCAGGCGCGTACACTAAAGTACAGTCAAGTACAGTAAAGACTGCAGAGAATGACATGTCATGCTGAAGTCTGTGGCGTCTCCCGGTGAAACCAGCTGATTGACATGTCCAAACGTCGACGGTAATTATCGTATTGCAGAAGCCACGCTACTCCTTTATTTCACAAGCTCAGAAGACTTCATCAGCTTTGGCTGTGAAGTCCCTCTACTGCCAAATGAGGACTGGGTGTGCATGTCGCACACTTCCATCCTGGAATCAGCAGGGTTCGTGGGAAAGTTGGCTGGCTGCGGCTCTCGGCCAATTAGGGGGGGGGTGTATTCATCTTCATTTTCCCGTCTGACGGAATTAGAGGGAATCCCAATGCAGTGGGGTCGGGGGCCCAGCTCATAGAAATGAACACAGCTACATGTTAATATATGTTCCTATGGCGACTGTTTCTGTGGGTCTGAGGTAACACAGTTATAATTCACGAAAGCTTTTACGTTTCACCTTTTGATAGTTTTTATAATCTGGTGTCTGTGTGCGCCACATTTACATTTATATGTACAGCATTTAGCCGACGCTTTTATCCAAAGCGACTTACAATGATCTACAGCGCTTTGGGCGGCCTTTGGGGTACAAAAAAAGTGCTATATAAATGCAGTCCATTTACCATTTATTGTATGGTAAATGGCTCTACCTCACAGTGTCAATAGCTGAATAGGTCATACACCAGTCATGGTAAGCAGACAAGATTCTGTTAGAATAATGACATCAGCATGTCATCATACATTTCACAACATACATTACATATCTACACACCATTCAATCCTAAAAAGCAATTGATAACAGGCTAAATACCAGCAAAGCACTTAAACCTTTTAACAGTTGACCTAATATAGAGCAGGACATTTTTTTAAAAGAAAGAGAATCAGAAGATAAAGAATAGCCATAGAGGGCTTCGTGAGTGCTGTGAGGTAGAGACACAGATCGGGTGGTGGTTTACGCCAAACAGCAGCAGTCGGTCCACCAGAGAGGATAGGCAAAACTAAAAAGAGAATAGCGCCCCCAACTGGCCTACGTGCTATCCATACGCTGACATCACACAAGAGACAGTTTGCAGTTTTTTTTGCTCTGGGTTGAGCTGTTCCTCTGGGCCTTGGGGATAATTCAGTAGTTATAGTTTGACAGGAATAGATTACGTGCACTCTGTTAACCCTTCGTGTCGATAGCTGCATGTTAGCACTTGCTGTTTGTTATATATGCAGTCTGGTACTGTGAGTTAGGTCTTAACGAAACATTGCGTCTGTCTATCACAGATTGTTGCTCTGCTTGGTCAGTGTCAGCACAGACGTGAAATGTTTTTCTGGGAAATTAAAGTGAGCTGCTTCAAATCACATCTGCTACACACACACACACACACACACACACACACACACTCCCTGATGCACTGTGATGCTTATGCCCATATGTGCTTGCTTTGGATCAGGATGGACATTTTCCAGTCTGTTTGTAACTGTGCAATTTACTGTGCAGGCGGATGTTTGGTGTCAACCATGCCGTTTCCTCTGTGATGTTATTGAGAATGATTGCTGTTTGTCACCATTTAGGCTCAAGTCTGTCATTGGCTAACAGCTTGTCTGCCACTGCTAATCACCGGTAACAGTCTTCATCCCAACAGGGCACGCCTGCAGGGTCTGTTCCAGTCCTCCTCGCAGGGTTTCTGCTCCATTCTTGTGTTTCTCTCTCGTGTTTTTCCCGAAGGGCTCCCTTTCACTGAAACAGTCCAATTAATGTGGTCTACCACTAGCTATTAGCTATTAGCAGGGCGCAGGGCCAGAGAGTGAGAAGAGCGTCTCTCTGCCTTTGAAGACAGCCTCTTAGATCTTCCATTAGAAGATCTGTCCTGAGGACAACCAGGGGTTTGAGGTGAAGACGCTACCTGCAGGTTAAAGGAGCGAGGACGAGCACTGAGACCATGGTCACTTAGGTTCCTGTGTGGACATTAGCAGAGGCCGCCCAACAAGGACTGGTTGGTTCCCTTTCTGTTCCATCCTCAAAGATGATTTATTCCTGAAATAACCTCAAGCTGAATTCCTCAAGGTCCTGCAGCCTATTATCCTTAACCGCAGGCAGAAATGTTTTTTTTATATCTTCATACATCATTATACAGGATATATATACATATTTAATATATATAAATCCACAGGATCTTTGTAAGCATAAAGCCACTGTAATAGCTACTTTAATCTTCTTGTTCTTCTTATGTTAGGCTGTTTATACTGTTGAGGATATCGTAAAAAGTTCCTTAATTCACACAAACTGCGGTCAGATACACTCCAACAATATTAAGTCAAAGTACTTAGTGTAACCCTACCCTCTGCTAATTATTTATACTTACTTTAGGTAGGGAACTGAAATTGAAAGAAAAAAATCTAACTTAAATAAAAATAAAAAATAAAGAAGAATGCAACACTTTATAACCTTGGGGTTCCAGTAAGTACTAGTATTTAGGAGCAGGTAGGGTTACAGTAAGTAAAGTTACAGCTAGACCCATTATGGGGAACTGAACCCAGGACCTTTATAGAGCTGTAAGGAGGCCTCCCAGAATATCTGGTCCATCCGAGAGAACCACATTCATTCAAGAATGACTTTTAATGCCCCATCCAATACCTCAGCTTGGCTATGCAACCCCAATCCCACAACATCTGACAACATTAAATACATACTTGAAGCACGTATGATGAAACCCTCCCAGCAGAGATCCTTGGCTATATGTGTAGCCCCCCAGGGCTACAGGAGATGTAGTGGAGGGTTGTACGAGGTCTTAGCCTGTAGCAGCTGTCCAGAGCTGAAGAGGTGTTGTGTGTGGTTAGCTAAGCAGTAGGCCTGGCAGGCCCGGGTGCCTCTGGTGCTGGCGGGTCCCTCAGCACAGTTCAGGTTTCTACCCAACCAGGTTTCTACCCCACCAGGTTTCTACCATGTTTCTACCCCTCCCCCCTCCCACACAAACACCCCTGCTCCAAGACACCTAAATAATACAACTTGTTCTGCCCTCAACACAGGTGTAGTGGAGGTCACGAGCTTGGAGTTCAGCACTTTCTCAAATTTTGGGTTTGGGAGACCAACAGTAACCCGTAACGCTCCTGTTAAGTGTATTTTGGAGACACCAATGGTTTGTAAGTTCACATTACCACAATACAACCATAAAGAGAGATTAAACAACTCAACATAGTGCCATTTTGTTACCCAAGGTCAATACAATGTAATCCTATAGGGCAGAGGAGGCTCGTCCAATGGACGGAAGTCCTCCCTAAAATTTCAGAGAAAAATAAATACATTTAACAGTAACAGTGTAATCTGTTAAGATTCTAATAATATTACTATTTTAACACTTTAACACACTTTTAACATTTTAACACACTTTAAAGTAAAAGTCACAAAAATCGCCTCTCCCGTGTCAAAATACTCACAGCACCCCCTACCGCAATGGAAAATTACTATATGGAGGTTCGACCTCCCCAGCCCTCCAATGTCTGTTATAAATGGTAAATAGCCCAGCAGCTCGTGAGTCCAGTCTCTTCAGAAGGAACACAAACCACTGGATTCCTGTGGTCTCGGGTTTACGCCTTTGAATACAACTAAAAAGAGAACAAAATGTCACTGACTTATACACTTACTACTTGTCATTTCCTCTACCAGAGGGGGGCTATTGGCTAATTACTGTCTAAACTCTAGCATGTCGTTGTTAGCATGTCGTTGTTAGCATGTCGCTGTTAGCAAGCGCTGACAGGCGTCCGGAGAGCTGGTGTGCCCGGGCCTGCGGGTCTTACTGGACAGTCCTGGATAAGTCCTGAGACCTGTGTACCGGGTCAACTGACCCATTTAGAGCCTGACAGCAGCAGCACGTCTCCTCTGGGTGTGGACAAGACATGTAGTACACACACACACACACACACACACACACACACACACACACACACACACACACACACACACACACAGAGACACACACAGAGACACACACAGAGACACAAAAACACACACACAGACTAACAGACACAAACTAAAACACATATTGGACACACACACAAAGACACATACACAATACAGACACACCACAAAGCACTGACACTAGACACAAATGTGCAAACACACACACACACACACCTAACACTGTGACTTCCACTGCATTAAAAGTGAAGAATTGCCCCCAGACAACTTTCTTGTACATTAATATTACTTGTATTTATGTGTGTGAGGGTACATGTGGTTGTTTGTTTGCTCTGTATATACTGTGTGTGTGTGTGTGTGTGTGTGTGTGTGTGTGTGTGTGTGTGTGTGTGTGGTAGTCAATGGCCCATCCGTGGGAACCTGGGGAGCGATTGCAGGTCGCTGGAGAGGACCAGATGGAAAAATCAATAAATCCCAACAGTGGTCTCATTGGCTGTAGCCGTGCACACACACACACACACACACACACACACACACACACAGATGCGCGCTGTAGTACATTCATGGTACACAAAGTCATGGAAAATTCCAGTACAAAAGAGGAAAGAGGAAGTATAAAGAACAATGGCTTCTTCACCTGCCAGGAAACAGGCAGGTGAGCAGAACTACTTGTGACAAGAGGCTTTAAGAATCCTTACAAATGCACAAATGAATCAATCACATTCACAGTAAACAGCCAGGTAAATACACACTGCCCCCTGCTGCCTGTAGTGCCAATTACAGTGTACATGGCTGTGTTGTCTGAATGTGAACCTGTGTGCCAACAGTGGCGCCAACAGTGGTGCACACACATACACGTGTCTTTCTCTGTGTGTGTTAGCATGCTATATTAATGTGTGTGTGTGTGTGTGTGTCTGCTACAGGATTTAATTGTATAAGCATTCAAATTAGAACAATGGTATTTCATGCAGTAGTTTTCAAAAGAGCGGCATGAGAGAAATATACTGTTACTCTCCTCTGTTGCTGCCCATCTGTTGAATGTTGACTTGTGTCCCATCTCTGCTGAAGTGCTTTGGGGCCAGCAGGGGGCGATAGGTTGTCCTGCTTTTAGCCACCTGGCTCCATAAAGCTCTGGCTTTGATCTGTAACACAGCTCTCCTCTATTTTCTGAATAGTACCACTGGAGACACACACACACACACACACACAAGATGGGAAGGAAGCTTTGTTTGACCCACCATGCTGGGGGGAGTTCCAGTGACACTAATCTATATGTATATGAATGTATATGAATACAGAATCTGCAGGCAACGGCATCAGATTTTAATATCAGAAACGCCCTGGTTTCCGTTTGTAGTCCCAGTATAATTGACCAATCACGTTTGAGCGGGCTTTGGTTGCATGCAGGCAAACAGTCCGTGTGGAGTGAAAATGAGGCGGAACACATTGGCCAAAATGCAATCTCGAAAAAATCTGCTGTAGTCTTAAAATTATTTTACTTTTTATTAGCTTTTTTCTTATAGATTTATCTGCATTCATATCTAGATATCTGTTTATAGAGATTAGCCGAACTCAACTCCAACTCCATTCTCGCTCTAAAAGTTGCTAATTGGACTTTATCCCGATAACGGATATCCGGGCCAAGACTTCCTTTTCCACTGGCTGGCTACATAAGAACACCAGAAGTATTGTCCCTAGAGATAGCAGTTACACAGTTATTTTGCCTACAATTGTGACTGTTACCAACCACATCAGCATGAGTGTGTATATATACGGTAGTATTATAGTATACTCCTATATAGTAGTATATTAGCATAATTAGTGTCTATTAGCTCATCAGACTGTTACAGCCAACGTTCAAACATACACATTTTACTTGTTATCCAAGACATTGCAACCTTTGTAGGAATGGGACAGTTTAAATAAATAATATAATAATAACAATAATAAACAAACACATCCTGTAAATATATAGAAATAGTGTTTATTAGAGATTTGACATTTGCGTTTATGACATTAATAGATACTGTATAGTCTAAGATTATAATTTAAAAAATAGCTGAAGATAATACAAGATAATATTATAATGCAAGATTATAATCATCAACAAGCGAGGATATGTCAGCCCTCTTGGTTTAATCCTGCCAATAGAAGAACAACAGAGATATTAAATGTCCTACATGGCTGTTATCTATGCCTTTGTCAGTGTTGTGTTTGTGATTGTGTGTGTTTGGATTTGCATCATATTCAGGCTTTTGGGTGAATTAAAATAAAGTTGGACTTAATATTACTTGATATTAGAAACACCCCATCAACACCAACACAGTTCTATGTTAAATGCTATGCTACCTCAAGTAAATCTCTTGGTGATCCACTCAAGGGTGGTCAAGCCCCCTCACACCCACGCTGGTGTTTAGACTTTGAGCAGAGTTATGCTGCAAATTTACCAAGCTCATTAAACTGGATGCACTCAAAAGAACCAATCATAAAGGAGGTTTTAGGTTTCAGTGTCCCCGCCCTAATATGGGTGTCAGGGAGCTGGGAGCACCTATACCTTGTCCTGACATATGAAGGGCAGTTTGTCACTGCAGCAGTGGGACGACAATGTTTTGTTGTTTTGGTTCCTTGTGACCTTTCCACAGTTCTCGTACCGATACTTCTCTGCGAACCTGCCCTGCCACTGGCTGGTGTCCAGTAGGGGCCCCCCCGTCCACACCCATGGCACATCACAGCCAATGATGGAGCGCTCAAGGCCCACCCAGACCCCCTGGCCTGGCTTTATCCCTGCCTTATCAAGCTGGTCAAACACCTGGTCCTCCATGGTTCTGTTGGTGATGTGGACCAGGGTGGCCCCCACGCTGTAGCAGTGACTCAGTGCATCAAACCATTCCCTGGATTCATTGAAGAAACTGAGGCCTGCAGCACAACGGGTTTACAACAAAGTTACACATACACAATACACCAACAACTGTCTCTCTGTGTCTCTCTGTCTGGATACTCACCCGAAGAGGTAGAATTCTCAGCTGTAGTTTTTAGATCTGTCACAAATGATCATGGTGTGAATATCTGCTATGATATGCTTCAGTATATGATATATATACAGTATGTATTCACCTCAGCCATGTTACAACTGAATCTCCTGCTTATTATTATTATTATAGAGGTAGTGCTATTACTAAAGGGCACTTTTACAGTTCCTAATGTACTGGTGTAATGCTCACCTCCATAACACAGGAACATGTTCTGGACAGAGCAGTTAGCTGACATCCATTTTGTCTTGTTGTCAGGCTTACTATATATCTTGACACACCTCTGACTGTCAGGTGAGTTTAACCATGTTTTGTTCTCAGGAACCGGCTCTTTGCTGGTCCACTGCCAATCTTCACCCACACCCTTGAGTCCAATCCACCCATCAGCCTCTAAATCATCAAAAGCATCCTGTTCTTCACTGTTGGTGATGCTAGCCAGATGACCACCTTGGGCCACACAAAAGTTCTCAGAGTTACTGTGGTACAGTAGTTCAGTTACCACTTTATAAACCTTCTGTGTTGTTCCATTCAAGTGTGTCACTGAAAAAAGAATATCGTTTTTTTTGTCTCATGCCCACATACAAATTTTCTTCATTCGTCGTTCAAATGCTATTTCCCATCATATACATGTATATATGTAGCACTATTTTCCTAGTAGCATCAGTACAGAGAAAGCATTTGGCACTTTTCACTGGTCTTATAAATACATACATAAATACAATACATTTTAAGGGTTGAACAATACCAAATGAATCTTTCCTTTCCATATTCATAGGTTCTGAAAAATCCTATGAAGATATTTCTTCCAAATATAGAATTGTAATATCATACTCTCAAAGTAGCAATTAAAACGAACAATTAATTCAGAACATAACAAATATGTGAACTAGTGAACCTGTACCATTTTGACAGATGAAAGATTTGCTGATGTCACATTTAATCGATTCCCAGTTTGAGACAGTAGAAGAATAAACACAATCCAGCTTCTGGTTGGAATTTATTCTGTTCCACATATAATCATCTCCGTCAGACCACTGCCATGTAGTGTTGTTCTTCCGCAGACCAATCCAGACATCCTCAGCAGGCAACAATGTAGAGACTTGATCAGCATCTGCCTGGGAGCGTATAACCGCCAGGTCATCGTAGTCATGTTCACAGTGTGCCTTTGCCTCCGCCCAGCTCTTCTTTTCCGTGACAAGGGCATATTTCTTGGCAGGATAGGTCACTGTTTGAACTAAAGTGAGATTGGTAAGGGAAATTATTATGAGAATTCAACATAAATATTATATCAGTAAAATTCTCTTTTTTTATAGAAAAAAGTTTTTACTACTAAAAGACATCTGCCTCAATTTGTGCATTATTTAATGATGCATTGCACATAATGTCAAATAAAGCATAGCGTTAAGGTAGGACACGGTAGTCTGCCCATTCCTGTCAGTCAGTTGTCTGTCAACTCACCAGCACCAACCTCATTGGTCCATTGAATGAAGGAGGTTCTTTTTTATAGTCCCTAGAGAAGTAAAGTTAGGCCGTGCACATCTCAAGGCCAGTTTCAGAAGGGTGCAGGTAATATAACACACTAATCAAAAAAAAAAAAGTAAAACCACTCACCAAAGAGCTCCCATTGAGGTGTTATATTAAATGTTGAGGAGACCACACCAAAGAGGTTGGGAGCTCTTTGGTGAGCGGTTTCACTTTTTTATCTTTTAAATTGTTCCCCCTTCATTGCTATTTTCATTGCTAAGTTCACTGCCGAACACCCGCCACCTCCCCAGGTCCACCCATATTTTGTCTTTTAATTGTGAACACATCTTTCTTTTCACTCTATAATTTTATCTAACGTGGATATTTAGGTTTTGTTTTCAGATATTGCTTGACCCTATTACAGGTATTTTGTGTATGCATATTACTGTATTTAGGTTATCATGATTGCATATGTTCATACATGCTTACCATCATGTTATTGCTGTTAAAATGTCATGTCTGCTGCTGGCCTATTTAGGGGGTTAAAGCTGCTGTTTCAATACACTCATACTAACCAGTATGATTAGTAAAAGCCCCCCGAACTAACCATTCCACCAAAGATAAATTTTTAAATAGCATATGTCCTAATAAATTGCTTTCGTACCATAAGACGAGAGTAGTCTGACTGAAATAAGGATTGCGGTTTTTAATTTACAGTACCTTTGCCAGTACAGTTCCTGCTGGGGTAGCCTGAGATGGCATTTCTATAATATTTTATACTCATAGACTTATCTGACCCCAGGAAACATCTTTCATTCCTGTGGGGAAAAAAATTAAAAGGGGCTATCATCACATAGTTGTATGACATAGTGTACAAACGTGTTGCATTAAGCAGCATGCTTAACCTCCACATATAACATGTATACACGCGATACACATCAAAGCTGATCATTTACCTTTTAAATGTGAAGTATTTACAGCTCTCATTCTTAGTGCATTTCTTCCTACAGTCTGTTGCGTCTGTGGAGCTGTGGGACTCAATCGGGTTATGGTTATCAATTTCAAGAAACGCAACATCACTGACCAGGTCCCTGATACAGCCTGTCAAATAAAGAACAACATATAGTGACACTTATTCTAAATACATTAGAAACCAGCTTGCCGTGTAATGCCATCATTTGTAATATGAATATAGAATCACTGTTCATAAGACAGCTGGGCAGTTAATGTATGCCATGTATGACAAGTTATGAGCCCAGAGATTTAGATCCTTACCTTTTACAACATTCAGCTCATATGACTCAATGTTGCCATTGTTCTTACAAAGGCAACATGTGTATGTGCCGCTGTCAGTTTGCATCAGGTTGGAAATGATCAGGTTGGACTTCTTCAGGTTGTTGCTTATCACATATCTAGTATCTAATGTTGGGATTTGACCTTTACCACAGATACCCCTTACCCATTTATAGTCATAATTATGACCGTGTTCACATGTAAGATCAATACTTCCTCCTTCTGGCACAGAGACAACCACAGCTGACTTCATCACAACCACAGCTGGCAGTACTGCAGAAAATCAGGAAAAGCAGTTATTTATTTGGACTCTCTTAGCACTCTCTTTAAATCTTGTGTTGAATTAAAATTATTATTATCAAGAGTTTGTGTCAAACTGAATTGTGACAGTAAATAGGCAAACAAACTGGGCAAAAAGTTTTCTATTTGTAGAGATTTGTAAAGGTCTCAAAAAATGTTAAGAAAAGACAAGGAATGAAATACAGCCTATACTCTACCTAATAGTAGTGCTGGAAGGATCAACATGGCTGAATGACAAACAGACAAATACACATTAGCTAAACTTTATACAGACATGTATACCTAATATTAATGGAAGACATGGAGAAAACTGCAGACTCATATACTGTATACAGAGAGAGATTGACAAAGAGAGCTATTATAACAAACCTACCTGACAGCATGTAGAACAAGGAGCAGATATGGAGGAACAGTTGTCATACTGCACCACTGTACCTTTGCATTCTCTTTATGAACACAGACACACCCTTCCTGCTGAGGGATGCTGTTGATTGGTTACTGTATTAGAAACAAGAGAAAAAAAGTCTGTAGTTTACAAAAACATGTAAGATTGTTACTAAAATATTACAAATGTGTTTAATATTTAATATTTTACTACCAATCTTACATGTTTTTATAAATTACAGACTTTTTTTCTCTTGTTTCTAATACAGTAACCAATCAACAATCAATATTGGTACCCTTCCACAAAATTTTCTCAGAACCAAACAATGGACAAAAATATTTGGTATGCACAATTCTTTATTTCATATTTAACAGACAGAAACTTTGCTTATGATTCATGATGTAACATATAACTATAAAAAGTGAAACAAATGAAAATGGCACAGACAATATTATTGTCTTATTTCATTGCACAGCCTTTGGAGACAATAACTACAATCAAGCACTTTATGTAGAAGTAGTTCTATTACAGAACAAAAACATTAATATAGGGGAAAAAAATCATCAATACTGGAAATATTGAATTTGGTAACTGGTCTAAAACATAAAATAGGTATTATGGTGATACTGTGAGCATACATTCTATTAAGACAGCTCATTTCCTCTATCAATGCAAAACACGATGTGACCCCACAAAATGAGTAGGCCTCCAAAGAATGAATGTTATTTACAAAGTGACTGGATGTAAAACAGCAATGGTTATCTGTGGTGGATATTTTTCCTGTTCCTCTTCCTGAAACACATACTCTGTTCTACACTGGCCAATAATAAACACATTTGCATTGGATACTGGCCACATAGAAAGAATCCAACATTAATTAAATTGTACGCGTTTGCCTCAATAGGATTTAGTATTTAAAATGGCGCTCACTTATGGATGACTATCTGAGACAATATTTTAGGAAGGATTCATCTCTTTTGATTGTGATTATGGCCCCTTTCATACATATCTCATGTAACTCATGTTTTGAATATCCTTGTCAGTGCTACTCACTGGCGTAACCAGGCAACACCGGCCAGGATGGGCAGGGTCTAGACAAAGTTTTGTGTTTGTACATTGGCTCAGGGGCCCCTGACTGACGCGGGCCGCAATGCGACCGCATTACCTGCAGTACTTGGCAGTTACACCCCTGATGCTACATATATGTAGCATTACAGTGTATGTTTTGAATGTATCTAACCCTCAGGGCTTGAGAGCCATGGAAGAGAAATAATCATGCTTTTGTGTGAAACAACAGCATTAATTAGCCTGAATTCTACATTTCATTCACATATATACAGTATATATGCACACATACATACACACACATAGCAGGAGGTAAGGTAGGCAAGCCTTTGTTTACCACTTTATTTAATCCATTACGCTTTGACATCATGTCTAATGAACCGTGTGAATACAGAGATGTTAATGAGCAGGATGGTCTAGTAGTGGTCTGGCTGTTTGACTCACACCCAAAAGATCATGGGTTTGAGCCCCAGTGTTGGCCTACCTGTAAGCATCCTTGAACAAGACGCCTAACCCCTACCTGCCTAGTAAAATGTATTCACTGTAAGGCGCTTTGGATGAAAGCGTCTTACAGTGCTAAATTATTTAATTGTAAGTGTGACATATGTTAACAAGATATGAACATCCTGGTGGTTCATCCTGGTGGTTTACTTTACTGTAGATGAGAGATTTAGGAGACATAATGGTTAACCGGAGAGAAACTATTTGGGTAGGACAAACTGATGTGTCCTACATCCCAAATTCTCCTTGGGAGCGGTGGAGGAAACATCTGAATATTAAAGGAGGAACTAGGATGAGCTTAGGGAGGACATTAAAACTCTTGAACAAGGAATCACACAATAGACACTGCCACCTGGTGGATTCTGTCAGCCATAGACTAACAACAGAATGTCTGTCTTGAAAATTATGTAGTTACATAGGTATGTTAGCAATAGCCACACCGTTAAAACATCCTATATATTATTCTTCTTACAGTATTTTTCCATTAAGCTGTATTACAGCTTTTTTTCTGACAGGACCTGTGTTGCTAAAACACTAAATCCCATTCTCTGAACCAAATGCTCAGTGGCCTAAACCCATCTGTCAAACAATCACTCTTTTGGCAAAACCTTAAACAAGTTGACGTAGTTAGACACATTCTGCAAATCTCATGCACTCTTTTAGCAAAACTCTAAACACATTCTCACTCACTAAAACACATTGTTTACACACAACTACTCAAAATTGTTTCTAACGATGTGATCAAACCAATTGTACAGAATATAAGCCAGTTCAGAGTGCACAGGTGGCACAGGTGAGCTGAATGTCGTGGTTTGGGACAGTGTCAGCTTTCACCCGGGTGTCCGGATTTCACCTGAGTGGTTCAACCAGCGATTCATAAATGTTTGCCTTCCACCATACAGGCCTTTCCTTAGCCCAATAGCAGAGTTTTTCTCTGCGTTGGCGGTGGAAGGTCTATGACAGAAACACATGTACCAGGAAAAACCTCTTACAGGCAATGGAATTGGCCTGTGGTGACATAAGGTGTGGAGTGTTGTCAGGGCTGGATCTGGCACACCAGAGGGTTTCCTCCCCGTTGCCTGTGATGTAGACGAAGCCCTCTGGCCAGACCCAGCACAAAGACGTGATGCTGAGGCAGAATTAATCATTGACTTTGATTTTGCAGTTGCACAACATTTTTCAGTGTACTGAGTTTTCTTTGTTCTTTTGGTTTTTGCACTATATTTTTAAGTGCTGAATATATAAAGGCATTCAATACCGTATTACTTGCTTCATACTGTACAGTATACAATATATTAACTGTAGTTGTGATTATTATACTGTTTTTAAAAATGTGTTTACTCTATGCAATACATTTTTGTTTCTATAACTACATGCAATCAGGGCCAACAATATGAAACTGACAAAACTTGAAAAAGTTCAAGTTTTGATCTTGAACTTTGAAAAATACAACAATGTAGTTTAAATATAATTCAATTCTGGAATTATTTTGAATAGCCGTGAGAAGAAACGTAGCCCTCCAGGGAGCGCTACAGCCAAGCCACCTGCTTCTCCATCACCCGAGCCAGGGCTCACACGTCAGCTGGCTGGCTTTTTGTTTTCGACATTTGATTGCTGGCATACCAGGCCTGGCAACACATGGGAAAAAACATTTTACATTTAAAAAAAAACTGTAAATAAAAAATGAAAACAAAAGCTGCTGTAGGTCGAACCTAGGAATGGTCACATTTTTTCTTTAGCATTAGTAATTTTTTCTTTAGAATTAGTGATCTTTGGGGAACATAAATGTTGCGGGATAGTCTAGTGGTATGGGTGTTCCACTCCTTGCCAGAAGGTGTCATGGACCCTCAGAGTTGGCCTACCTGTTTACATCCCAGATGTGAGGGACATTTTGTCTGCTTAAGGACGCTTGTATACATTGTCACGTTTAGAAAGTGTATTCTTATGCCTAAAGAATTATTGTATGAGTTTTGTAAGCCATCATGAAACCATATACAACCATATGATTTGGCCCTAGAACAAAGCTCTGATTGGCTTGTTTACAGCGAGGCACCTCAATCGCTACAAACAAAAGCAACATGTCTGAATAGATCACTACAAATGTCCGAGGTGAACCATGGAGGGTTTAGGCATCCAACCTTACAAATGGGAAATATTTGAATGTTGGTGTTTTAGGAGAATGTACTGGGGCGCCCTCTAAGGTTGCATCCTTGTTATTCCTTGCATACTCATCACACATAAGGTCTTGATGTCTTTTCTGATATTTCCATGATAATAAACATTCTCAGTTTATCGTCAAATACCATTCAGCATAAATAAGTAATTTCAACTGTGAGAGTCTTACAAGTATTGTACATTTATGTTCCGCAAGGCAGGGGTATATTAAAAAACAGAAAATATTCCTTTACAGAGTTTATACACGGTATTTTAGTGAATCTAATATGGCCTGGCGCAAAACGGTTGGACTGACTGTTTACGAGATATGTAGCGTCAAAGATTGAGCTTCGGTTAGCCCAAGGTGCAAGGCATACTTTAAAATCAGGCTGGTCCATAGAGGTAGAGGAGGTTGCTCCATTTTGAGAGGCAAGAGATCAAAATATAAAAAAGAGAAATTTGTTGAAATGAACCATTATCAAATATCAGTATTAATTAGTTAGTATTAGTTAGGATTTTTTTGTGTGCAACAAATACAACCGCAGAGTCTGTCCTGTTGCTGCCTGGTGTGCAAATCTATAAATATTTTTAAATAAAGTCAGACATTGGTCATTGTTATTGTCTTAAACACTTCCTAATCTTATCATAAGTCATGTCAGGTACTGTAGAAATGCAGGAAAATCATTTTAAATGGCTATTTTTCCAGAGGGAGCCCCCTCAAACACCCACCAGTTACTGATTAGAGTACGTTTAAAGTTCTGTTGAAAAGGATAGAGCTTGCTTCAAAACAGCATTAGGCTAGCTTACACATACAGTAAAACCAAAGACACAAACTGGAGCAGAAAGGCTTATTGCATGCTCAAAGACCCAATGCGTACATCCTACCCAAAGCAGCTTTAACAAAAATAAGGATGTCCACCGTACCTCAAGACTCTTCTCCTCCTCGAACACTGTGCTCATCTTGGCCAGGGGCTCAATTAACTCCTCAGTAGCCAGCGGCCGGACGGCCTGCTGCCGAACCCGGCGCCTCGTCAGTACGGCACGAAGCGTCGCATCCATCTGGCCCGGCGTGAATCCGTCGGACAGCGTGGCCAGCGACCCCACGTCAAGGTCAACGGTGACCTTCCCTCCGTGTTTCTCGATCAGCTGCCTCCACAACACTGGGGAGGAACGGGGTGAAAAGGGTCACTCACCAGAGACTGCAAGACCCTACGTGGATGATCGGTCCATGGACTTACTGCATCTGGAGGTGTAGTCCGGCTGGCAGATGAGCAGTATCCTGCCGAACCCTTTTGTCAGCGAGTTGTCTGCCTTCGCTGGGTCGCTTGACGTGGCCAGCACCAGAATCCTGTCCTCGGCCCTAATGGACTTCAGCGCCTTCATCAGGGCCTTCTTCAGCCGCTTGGGGTTTAACTGATCACACAGCAAATGAGACAACGATGAGATAACTCGCTTGTCGCACCCGAGGAACATTGTCTTGACAGTTGACTTTCATACTGTTGTGCTGAACTGACCTGTTTCTCCTCCTTGGGGACTTTTTTGTAGAACATTTTCTCCACGTCCCCAACCCAAATGACTGAGGGCTGCATCAGTCTGGCCACCTGTACAAACACGACCACAACAGAACCGGAGATTCTATTAATTTGAAGACCAGTAATAGTAAATCAGTGATACGAAATGTCATGTCATGTCTCTCTCTAATGAGAAAGCAACTGCTGCGATTCACCTCATTTTTGAATGTGGATAGTAAAGCACTTTTTGGTGGGCAGACGTGAGCTTCCGCAATGCAGGACATGTTGTAGTTTTGTTAGCCAGCTGTGAAGCTACTCAGGGTGCATTCAATTTTCTTTCTAATGTGACTGGCAAGTCTAGTGGAGGGGGGGGGGGCAATGTCAAGGAATGGCCAAAAGGTCCTATGCGTCCTATATGTTGTCGTATCCTAGGACGCTAGTCTTAGCGAGTAGCAATAAGACAGGAAACCAGAGTCTGTGTGGAGATCCCGGCGAGTTACCTTAAAGACCATGTGGATTATCATGGCCACACCGGTCTTGCCTAAATACTTCCCAGCCGTGTTCACTGGGGAGAGGTCGAACAGATTGGCGCCCGTCTCCCGGCAGACGGCGTGCACCAGCATCTTCTTCCCCACGCCGGTTGGCCCGACCAATAGGATGCTCTTGATCAGGGGGGCCCTCTCGTGGACCACCTGAGAGCCTGCGGACCACACAAGAGACCTTCTGACATGGCACCACAACCGTGCACTAAACCAGCTGGCACACACACCTCCTTGTCAGTCTGACTACCATATGCTGCATGCACAGCATAGGGGTGGTCTAATCAGCCACATTACTGTAACTCAAACACCTGCCTATGAATCACACACCCTTCCAGGTGGGGTGGGGTCAACTAATGAGGGTAACCGGCAGGTAGGGGTGAGGCACACAGCCTCAGTAACAAACCTAGAGGAAGCACTGCATATAGTTTCAGGAGCTGGCGCACATCAAACAGGGATGAGAGGCTGTCGCCCTTCTTCCTCCTGTAGAGGTAGTCCCCTGGGAAACACAGTAAAAACATCCAGCATGTGTCACAGGACAGCCAGGAGAGGGCAGCACTGAACCACTTATTTCAAATCCATCCCCTAGTGTGCTCTTGCAGAGCACCACAGCATTTACATATGGCAAGATATCTGTCATTATATTTTGACTAGTCAAAATTCACATTTTTGATTTTACATTTTGACTAGGAAGATTCAAACTACTTTTGCCATTCATGTGTATGGGGTTTCTTATTAAATATGTCTGCAACTGAATTATGACTAGTTGTAATTCCAGTTGCAGATATCTACAATTTAACTCTGACTAGTCATAACTCCAATTGTAGTTTTGACTAGTCAGAATGATGTTATAGATATCTTGAATTTAAATTCACACAATTATTACGACTAGTAAAAATGATGTTAATATCTGTAATGTTAATTCCAGAATTTCAAACGTA
>JAOEHI010009462.1:0-14882 GCA_025447815.1 Percopsis transmontana
CTCTCTCTCTCTCTCTCTCTCTCTCTCTCTCTCTCTCTCTCTCTCTCTCTCTCTCTCTCTCTCCCCCTCTCCCTCTCTCCCCCCTCTCTGTGTTGTCAGGATGGCCAAGCAATCCCATGGGAAAGCTGACAGGTCTTTAATTTACTGTTGGGGTGGGTGTGTGTGTGTGTGTCTCTCCGGGAGCTGAGTGCCTTCCATCGACTCTCCTAGCCGTCTTATAAAGGTCAACGATGGCCTGTGAAGATTCACTTCTCTTTTCTTCTTCTCGTATGCTCTCCCCCATCCCCCCCTATCTCCACGTTTCACCCTTTCATGGTATCCCTGTTCTCTCCTAATTTAACCGCTATTTTGGCCTTAATAGGTTACTTGTTTTACACCACAGACCCATGAATAACAACTTTACACAAGATTAATATTCAGCAAATCTATGTGAATTTCGATGTGTCCAGGTTCATGTGTATCATGCGCCACACTACAAGCGTAATGCTAACTATCTTTTGTTGCACCGTAAACATTGATAGCATAGCTAAAGTGTGTTATGTGAACACATACATGAAGACTTTCATAATAATAATTTAATAAAGGTTAAAGTACAGTATTTTATTAGATTTTTAAGTACGATATGTTTAGATAGTTTGCTTAAATTTCCACATTCAGTAGAAAGATATAATAATGGGAAGGGAGGATGTATAGGCATAATCTGTAGCTCGTATATCAAATCTTCTAAACAAACGGATGAACAGGCAGGAAGACAGACAGAAGACAGCGAGACGGGTAGACAAACGGACAGATGACATGCACAGATGGATGGATGGAGCTGACAGACAGTTGATACACAGGGAAAGGAGAGAGGTGCCAGAAGTGTGTCAGCACTTTTGATGGGTTGACGGCAGAGCTGAACCAGCACTGGGAATAAGAGACCCCCCCGCTTCTCCCCTCCTTGTCCTGTTAGTTTATCCCTCCATCCTCTGTTGAAGTATATTTCCTTCAACAAGGACAGAGAGAGATGGAGCATTACTATGCAGTTTTCAGAAAGAGTGTTGAAGTCTGGGAAATGATTTCACACCTGAAGAGAATTAAAACCCCAAAAGGCCAGATAGAAGCTAACATTAATTAATACAACGAAACTGTTGGGCTCAAGCTTCACGTTTCTTATGTTACCGTGAATGTTGTGCCTACTACACATTGATTATTTCCCTGAGGTTTAACACTTTAAAGTTAAATGGTGCATTAACGTTATACAGTATCTGCTTCACATTTTTGCAAGCAGATAGCATTCTTTCAGCATCATGTAACAAGGCTATTTTATCTATGCATTTGCAGAACATTACTCGAAAGTTATCATTCGCTCCTCAAACAGTCAATGATTGCAATAATCGAAAGTTATCATTCACTCTTCAACAGTCTATAATTGCTAACGACAAACTGCTTAATATTCTAAGAGCTGATCTAACAGTAGAAAGAAGGAATTTTATTATTTATTTATTTTTAAATAAGGGAGGACACAACGTTTCGGCTGGGAGTCCAACACCTAGACCACTAGACAATCCTGGACCTCATTCACCTCCTTGTGTCTGTTCAGCACAATGTTTCAAGTTCTAGATAGATTCTTATTAGGTTTTATGGAAATGTCTGCCAATGGGGCATGGACAAATGGATGCAATTTTGATGGTGATTTGGATTTAGGATTCCTCATTGTTGGCAGATGGGGTGAAAAGCTACTTAGTGATATTGTTCAGCCCTAGTGGAGGCCTGTTTCAAGGGTATGATCAACAGCACAACAAATGTGCAACTTTGAGGTGTCTAATTTGTGGTCGTATTCTCTTAATGGTTGTACATTGTTCCAGTAAAACCCTCACATCCTGCATAGTTATATTCCCAGTTTACCCTGCTCTAGCATAACGTCAGATTGATTGGTTTGTAATAATTCACCTCATCATTAACACCATTAACCAGCCCCACGGTTGAAGCATGTCTATCAGTACACAGAGGTTGTAAGGGCAAGTACTCTCAATGAAGGGAAACACTTTGTTGACAGGTGCTAACATTTGCTGGGCAGTAACAGTTGGTTGAAATGGCTCTGACGCAACTATGTCCTTGAATCAAGGGCTGGATATAGATTCGGTATGAGGCCACTGCAGTACCGAAGCTGTGTCGTTGATTGATCATGTATTAAGTTCCGCCTTCGTTTGAGTCAGTCTGGTTCTTTAGAAGCATGTAGACTTTGATCTTTGATTAGCATTCTGGCTCGGCGAAGGATCCCCGGCTGAGTCCTCCTAGTGGCTGACCCGTGCAGGCTGCAGCTCCACCCATCTCTCTGATCGCACATTCACACTAGCAGGGCTAGCCAGCTACAAAGCTACAGGAGGTATTGCATGTCTATGAGCTGGGGAACATGGAGAGACACTGTGACGGGGATAGCAAGCTTCAGCTTTGTGCCTGTTTTGAGTGATGCAGTGCTGTGATGGACGGTGATAGGCAGAGAGAGGGGGTCTGACCCACTCTTTCTATTGGCTAGTGGATATGATGCATCTTTGTCCTTGGCGGTGACCCAGGTCACAGAGAAGCAGGGAGCCTGCTGTCTGCTTTGGCCCCAGGCGTTTGTCCCAGAAGACTAGCCTGTCCTCCTCAGAGGCTCATATCAGGGCTCGTATAGGGAGAGGAATCCTCATCTCGAAGCAGGGCATGTCCTGTTTCCTGTTTTCAGCCCCAGGAAAGGTCAGAGACTAGAGAGTCCTCCTACTCACCTCTGACCTTGTCAGAGTACAGGAGGATCATGGGAGGAAACTCAAGATCACTCAACAGTATATTTATAAACACTACAGGAAGTAAACAAAAAGTAGATGTTAGATTCGAATACGCATCACTACACAGTATGTTTTTATAGCGAGTGTCCAGAAAATACTATAATTAAACATTATCCAGACACATTATTTGCATTTTCTGTTTGAAAAATACATATGCATAGGTGATACTGAACTTAAGTGAACATGCATTTAGTACACACAGACATGCATAATGATATTGCATATTGTCTTATAGCAGCTTTTTACAGGGATGTTACAGGAAATACAGTTCAAACAAAGCGCGCTTAATGAAATACTTTAGTTTGTCTACTGAATAATTAATAGCTGTGGCAAAGAATTAGAAAAAAAGATGGGAAACAAGCAATAAAAGATAATTGAATGACGTGTAATGAACCAATCCTGGAATGTGTGTGTGTGTGTGTGTGTGTGTGTGTGTGTGTGAGAGAATGTTAATCGGGGTACTGTAATTATCCAACGGTAGAACAGGTTGTTTGTATGTGTGTTTGGTTAATCAAATAGAAATGCACACGCAAACACATGCACGCACACACACACACAAACAAAGCACATCATACTGTTACATGGACTGTGACAAATTAAATAAAGTTCCGATTTCAAGATGACGATTCACTGTATGCGCATGTGTTTTTGTTGGTGTCACTGGCTGATTACCAGGAAGTAAAGAAGGTTACCAGCTGTCAGTACATTGTCATGGCAACGCTTTGAGCAAGGCACCACAGTATCTCCATCCATAAAGGACAAAAACATTTGTTTGCTGCACTTCATATGTTGTGCATACTGTACCTTTGCTGCAAAAACACTTAGCAGGCAGGGATGTCTTCAAGAAGAAAAGTAAGCAATCGCAATTTCAAATGTCGCAATATAAAATGTGATGCGTACAACTGATGGCTGACATGCTGGTGTATTATCTAGCATACACATAGCTATGACGCTGTAACGGCGGGGCCAGATAAGATGTCACGATAACCTAATTGCAAGTTAAGAAAGAGCGCACAGTTTCTGTAGATCTGTGCCGTCATCGTGTATTTGCACATGAATTTGATAAAACTTGAAGGCATGAAATTCATGTACTCTTCTGTACTAATTATGAACTAATAGAATGCTATTTTCTCTTTCTTTTGTCTGCTGCTGGAATAACCTTCTGAAAAATACAGGTAAGTCGCTCATATTGAGCAATGTGTGTGATTTGTTATAATGTGAGAGTTATTTGGATGAATTACTGGGTGTGGTGTAATGAAAGTGTGCTTACTGTAGGTGCATATGTACTGTATTTAGAGGCTTGTGTGTTTGCATCTGTGCCTTTCTATTTGCATGCTTGTGTAAGTTCATGTTAGTTTTTTTCTCTTTTGAAATAAAGACCTTGAACCTATTGCCTATGTTGCACTTGTAGCTGGCTAATAATTCCTTTGAGAAAAACAGGAGATAGACTACAAAAAAAAAATTCCCAAGTTTTGGTGCAATGGCATTAATAATGCAATGGAAACTTTATAGTATTCCTTCTGACAAGTAGTATTTGGCTCTGCAGGGAGTTTTGATGGCTATAACTGGATTTCCTCTTGATTTTTCCCTCAAGCTACACTTTAGTCCCTATTGATTAACAGTGATCCTCAATGGTGATTTACTTCAGCCCTTGCAGTGAAAGGATTGAAGAAAAAATGTATATAATACTCTGATATTAAATAACCGAGTTGGCCGCTATTGAGCGACTCTTTATTTCTCTACTTTTTTTCCCTAAGTTATGCCTCTTTTTATCTCGCTTATTATCCTTTTTTTCCCCTAAGTTATGCCTCTTTTTATCTCGTTTATTATCCTTTTTTTTCCCCCTGACACGCGTTTCTTTTTGTTCCGTGTGTGGTCACCGTGCATATGGTTGTGCGCGGTGCCAACACGTGTCTGTCTGTTTGCAATGTGCCGGTGAATCTCTGCTCCTTCACAGCTGAACAGTTAGTTGTCACCATGTAGGTGATGCGTTCTTGCCGTGCTTTCAAAATTCCACTTGTCCCACAGACACACACTGACAGGGGTTTGATTGTGCTTTTTTCCGAGCACCGATGTTGCTTTTCATCATTAAAAACACATTCTCAATTGGGCTATTGCTTGCTTTGCAATGAGCGACAAAATTGCTTTCAAGTGCTTTTGTTTTGGCTTTTCAGACACAAGACGCCTTCTCAATATAAAACTTAATACAGAAAGGAGTGTAGAGCATGTTGGCTCTTATGGGCTTTAAAAGTAAACTACTTTAATTGTGTCTGGCATCACCCTTGTGGTTGAAACCAGTGATAGGCCCACAGTATACTTCAGACGATCGTCCGACCATTGCGTGGGCACTGCATTGGGCTTCTCACGGCAAGTGCATGCTACCATTTGCTGTTCCTCTTTTTTGTGGATGTTACAGTTGGAAGTAGACCATGCTTTACAATAATGTTGTATGTTTCCATTTGAAATGTCAAGTGCACACTCATCTCTGCTCCTCCCCTACATAGCTCCTAGGCTCACACCGTTCTCTACCCGTCCCCCTACAATGCTCTGATGCAAATATAAATGGCGAGCTGGGGTGGGTTTTCCTTCTAAACAGCAGGTTATTGTGAGGGTATTGATGTGTACAGTACAGTCTTGCCATGCTATCATTGTGTTTTGTGTGTCGTGCCCATGCCCTCCCTTATCCACCCCCCTCATTTAATAATCCCATTCATCACCGTGTCTCCGCTTATGTCCACCATGTACCATGAAGCACCTTGAGCTTGTCAGCGTCTGGTGCTCCTTAATGCAATTATACTTTTATAACTGCCTCATAGGAGCGTTCCAGGTGCCGCTTTGTCAGTGACTCCTTAGTGGGGAGCGGAGGAAAGCCTACCCTGCTCACACACTCACACTCACACACTCACACACACCCTCGACCTCACATCCCCCCTCTTTGATTAGGAAATAGTTATGAGGCGGCAAGTGGAAAGCTTCCTTGGCTGTCTACGTCTGAATGACTGCTATTAGAGGACAGCTGGCGGAGGGTAGTGTGGACAAGGAGGGAGGGAGGGAGGGAGGACAGCGTGGCACAATATGGTCTGAATGACAGACCGGCGAAGGTAGAAGGAGAAGTGGAAAAGACAGGAGGGGTAGGGTGGGTGCAGGTGGCGGAGGGGACGCTCAGGTGTGTTCACCACAGTCCTCAGGCCACACTTGTCCTTGATGAAACACCTCAACTTGTACGGGGGGGGGGTTTGAGTCATGTGTTGAGAAGACACAAGGAGAGGACCGAGTGAGGAAAGGCTAAAAGTGCTGCAGAAAACAAGTAAAAAACGCAAATGGTTCAAGACACCACACACACACACACCAATTCTGTCACCATAGAAGTCCCCTCATTAGTTCTGTCATTGGGAGTCACGCTGAGGGCTACTGCTATCATTACCAATTTAGGGGGCGAGAGACATAAATGGATAGATAGACAGAGAGAGTGGGGGGGGGGACGAGACCATGGAAGGTGCAAGACAGAGGTTGGAGGGAAAAAGAAATGCGCTAGAATAACATTAGCGAGAGTGGTTTGGAATGAGATTAGCTCGCCTCCTGCGTTTTTCGCCCCAGGTGCTGTCGTTCCTCAATTAACATACAAGAGGATGAGTAGAGAATGGAGACGGAAGGGAGGAGGGGGGGGGGGGGATCCGCTTGGGACGGACTGCTAATTCGCTTAGAGATCAAGAATAAGTTATCTAAGAGTTCATCATACAAGAGCCATTTCCATATGACAGTTTAGACCAGGGGTCGGCAACCTTTTTGATATGATGTGCCATTAAATTTTTTTCTTGGCAGTCACTGTGCCATATCAACATTATCGTTTAGGTTTAATTATATAAATAAAATTGTTTTGTAGATTTAAACTGTTCATATACATAACATGCATAACAGCAACAACATTTTTGAATATCTTTTATATTTCTGAGGACACAAAGCAGCCAAAAAGCATTGGACATTAAATTATTATTAAATCAATGATCGAAGGTTCCTTTCCAAATCTGTTTTGTAGAGAACATTGACATTTATGTTGAGTTTATCAACTGAACTATATTAAAATAACAGCTTCTAATAGAAACTGGAATACATGCATCCAAAAAATCCATTTTCATTCCTGAGAACAAAAAGCAGTTCAGCAAGTATATGGATGTGCGGCACACAACATTTTCGAAACATAAAGTGCATACGCCATCTTTTTGACAAACGTAACCATATTCTTTTAATTTTTTCTTTTGCGTTACCATTTGTCAACCCTGCCTGAAGTTCAGATCGCAACGAGCGCAAACGGCACCATCGCTGACACGGGACGTCCACAGCCCCTGTGACAACTGTAACTGTAGATAACTGACGTTATAGCCTATAGTTAGTTGTAATGGTGCTGTGGGTGTGTACACAGGAGTTAAATCCAATACGCTCATTCCTGTATTAGAGGGGTTTCCCACATGGAGCAGGTGCGGTGAATAATAGCAGTTGTTCTAATGCCTCCCTGTCAATAAAACTACAATATCTAAACAAGTCAACTTGATTATGATTAAGGATTAATAGGTAAGTTGTAATGCGTATAGGACTTAAACATTTCTTAAACTAAACAAATAATATTAATTTTGTAATAAATATAACTTTTATCTGCATGTGCTTGGTGTTCTATTGATTTTCTCTCTGCCTGCCTGCACATGGGCCTAAGGTTGCCGACCCCTGGTTTCCTGTCCTGAGGGCAGTCTAGTCTAGACTCTCAGCCGGAAGGTCATGGGTTCGAGCCCCAGAGTTGGCCTACCTGTAAGCATCCTTAAGCAAGATGCCTAACCCCTATCTGCTCCATGTAATAGCACCATGTAATAGTAAGTCGCTTTGGATAAAAGCGTCTGCTAAATGACCTAATTGTAATTGTTAAGACTGTCAGTTTAGACTTGCTGCAACACTGCCTCTGACCGTGAGATGGAATTGTACTCAATCAATGGTGTATATTCCTCCCCAGAAATCTTTAAAGGAAGAGCAAAAGAGAGCAGGAGAAATTATTTTTGAAATTTACAGAAGGGATGTGATTGAGGAGATGGAA
This sequence comes from Percopsis transmontana, assembly GCA_025447815.1. Classification (NCBI taxonomy): domain Eukaryota; kingdom Metazoa; phylum Chordata; class Actinopteri; order Percopsiformes; family Percopsidae; genus Percopsis; species Percopsis transmontana. Next base: position 7,888 of record JAOEHI010009462.1, read on the forward strand.
GGTAAAAGGGGTACTTGTTACTTGGGAAGAGCCCACACAGGGCTAGTTCGGCAGAATGCAGGGCAAGTCTATCAGCACCCTCAGTGTGAGACCTCAGATGGCTCGAGGGATTGCACAGCAGAAACGTGTCAAGCTGTGTGAGCCGTAGAGCCTGACACAATGTTGGCTATTCAGTGAATAAAAAAAAAAACTTGAAGAAGAAATGTAAACCTTTCATTTGTTGATCGTTGTACCTGTAGAGGACTCTAGTCCAAGCAGAATTTGCATGGGAGTAAGCAGGCTAATAAATATTCTGTCTACTGTCGGCTATTATTGTAGCACACACTAATTCCCAGAAAGGGGATTTTAAAGCTAAATGTGCATTTTTCATTATTGAAATATATGTAAATAATGAATCGCGAGTCTCTGCTGTGGTTGGAAGAGTAGATCAAGAAATAAATAGTAAATTGTGTTATGTCAAATATCCTACAGTACCAAGATCCTACACTGGAAGCAATGTGTGCGTTTGTGTGAATTGGTACTAACATAATGGCACTGTTCCTTCTTGTTCCAACAATATAATAGTTTTATATTGTGGTTGCAATTAAATCCAGTCAAAAGCATTTTCAAACATTTATTTTTAGAATTTTACATGACTAGAGAGGATTAAAGGGACCTAGTGACCTAAAAAATAATAATAATAATAATTGGTAATTGGCATAAAAGACCAGACTGCCGGTGCTGAATGCAAATCATGGAAACTCCCAAATGTTTTTTTTCTTTTTCTTTTTCTTCATTATTTAGAAATTATGCACAAAATAATGATATTTACCAAGTTTTGTCAAATTATAGGTCATGGATATGAAGGACCGAAGCTGCCAAAATCAAAAATACATTCATAAATATATGACTCGATAAATAAATTAATATGTAATAAATACATTTCTTTATGCATTTCATTATACATTTCATTATTATGCCATTAAACACATTTTTTTGTGCATTTCTTTATCCTTTTCTTTATCCCATTCTTTATGCCTTTCCTTTTACATTTCTTTTTACATTTCTTTATGCATTTCTTTTTCATTATGCAAATGAGGAGGCTTTGCTGTTCAGCCAAAGCCCCGCTGCATACAGCAAGTGATGTCCTGCTAAGCTCACGAATAGTGTAAACGTAGTGTCTTACGTGTTCTAAGCATATAATAAATATGTGCATATAGAGAAAGTATTTATAAAAGACCGCTGATTGTATTTTTGCTGTCTGAACAACCAGGAAATTCCCTAGTCTAGTGAAGCCAATGAGGATTTGTATTCTTAGTTAATGTTCAAGGCATATAAAAACATTTCTCTTCAGCGAATCTGTTGTTTACATCAACATTGTGATTGTGAAACAGTTTGTGCATGTAGGAGACGTAGTTGCATAGATCGCTAACTCCAAAGCACTCTGGCATTTGGAATAAAAAAAATAGAGAGGCGTCTGAAAGAGGAGAAAATTAACATGAAAGCCTCCTTATTTGCATATTTATTTTTTATTTTGGCAGCTTTGGTCCCCAATACATGGAATTCATCCTACTGATTGAGTGCATAAACTGAACAACGATGTACAGTTAATAACCGTGAACAACTGTTTTCAAAATTGAGCTGTAGTCACCTGACAGTGATATGTGGTTTTGGAGGTTCAAAATAGCACCTCTCATGCTCCTCTAAAGACTTCTATGCCAGCTTTCACACGTCCTCCACTGTCTCTACCCATAATTTACAATTAATTTACAGCCGCTCTTCCCAATTTACTCCTCCTTCACCTCCCTATGTCTGTTTCTCTATATCTTGTTGCTCGGGAGTAAAATCGAATTGGCTTTTAAGGATTATGCTGACTGAATCTACAGTATCTATCTGTCTGTCCATCTATACTGTGCATATGTTTAATATTACACTGACTTGAGTGTCAACTGGAAAAGTGCAGCTGAGTGGTAATTTGATTCTAAATTGTACATTAACACTTCTGAGAATGTCGCCAATAGCTCATTTGTGCTAATGGCGATATTAAGTACTGGAATATTCTCAGTAACTCATAATGTGAGGGTAGCGTACTCCAACACTATCATATACTAGTTATTTAAAACATCACTAAGCCCTTTGGTCAGGTCGCTGCCTCGAAAAAGCATTCTCAAACTGAATAGAGTATATCTCCAAAACTACAAGGGCTATACAGATCTAGGTACCAAAAGGTAACACCTGTGGGATTTCTCTTGAGGTGAAAGTATCAATGTGGATGTTACTGCTAGAGCTAGAACAACAAAAATAAATGGAAGATTATATTTCCGCCTGACAGAAAATCATGTTTTACAATTAATATTTTATTGGAATTATGCAGATGAAGCCCCAAAACACTTTGGGACCATAGCACAACATCTGATGAGAACATGTCAAGTTTGATGTCAATAAATAGAAGTAAAGTTCAGTAATTTCAGGGTTTTAGTTGAAGTATGTTTAGGCAGATTTACAAATGGAGAAATTTTGATTCTGTTATAATTGCAAATAACTCCATAAATATGTTTTTTTACTTGTAACATCAAGTATATGTACAAAGTACTTTCTGAAATGCCTTCAAAACTAAACATTTGTTGACTTGAATGCAGCCCTGTCCTGGAAGGGCCGTGCGCAAAGATACGCACTGCCATTGAAATGCATGACAAACACGCAGGCTGCAATCTCGACAACCCATTGGTCTATTTTGACATGTGACACCTCTATTTAAATGGCAGAACCAATCGAATTGATATAATAGACTTTCCATGCAGTGCGATTACATTTTAGGTCCAAAAGATGGTGATACGCACACGTGTTGTAATGGAAAGCGACTACCCACTTCATGTGAAAAACACTTCCTGATCCATGTTTACAAACCAGAAGTCATTGAAATCGACTCTAAATGATAGAGAGACTATGGGATTTACATTATAAGTAGTTTTATTCGATCAAATACAACTTTTGGTAACAAAACAACAAAGGTAAGACACAGTTTGTTGTTGTTATGATAAAAATTGAAGTTTGTTTAAGTTCTTTTAAGGCTAGTTCAATGGGTGTTCGTAGATGCAAACAGCTTACACTGTTCTGTGGAGTCTCAGCTTTCAGATGACGTATCGTTTGTGTAGATAGTGTCGGGAAAAAAATTACGATCTTTACGAACTTTTAGCATGCGCTGTGCGCAAATTGTGCGAAAACATTTACGATATGCTTATTTATTTTTTTAAGGTTGAAATTATGTTTAATTTGGGCAACAAGGGGATCGATATCTTCATAGTTGAGACCCTTCTGGTTCCAATGGTGTGTCACATTACTGTTTTCACACATTTAAATGGCTTACGACTTCATTGTTTGAGAGGGGGATAGTCTAGTGGTCTAGGTGTTGGGCTCCCAGCCAGAAGGTCATGGGTTCAATCCCCAGGGCTGGCCTACCTGTAAGCATCCTTGAGCAAGATGCCTAATGCCTATCTGCTCCATGTAATAACACCATGTAATTGTAAGTCGCTTTGGATGAAAGCGTCTGCAGAAATTAAAGATATTTTAGGCCTTTAACATTTATAAACAAGATTTGCTGCTCCGCTTTTGTCCCTACCCTAAGTGCAAGCATTTTGAAGCGAAGGACACTACATCACATTATGGTACACGTAAGTGGCGTGCATCGGATGTACACTGCATTTAACTGTATATGCAATCAGATTGTCACATGGGAAATAGCAGACAAAATGACTGACTCCTTTAATAGTGCAGTAAATGACTAGATGGTGCAATTTCAGAGGGGGCCGTAGAGAAATATGAGCGACGACACACAAAAAGGCGACACCAGAAGCAAAGATAAATACGGCTAAAGATAGTCTACAGAGATTATGGGGCGACAGATACAGCCCATGTGACGTTGCGCCATAGTTACTTCTGAAGTCCTCCTGATTTGTCAAACAGTCTGACTTGATATAAACTGTTAACACACCTGACATGCATGTGCTCGCTCACCGCATTCACAATTGGCAGAATTTTTTTCATAGCGGCTTCTTTTTTTGCTTTTCCCAACTAATGGTTTGAGCCACAATTTGATGGGCAAAGAGTCATTGATTGAAGCATGTGAGTGGGTTAGTGCATTTAAAAAAAATTAGACCACATTGATTTCTGCTTCTGGTTTCTTTTCCCTCCAAAAAAAAATTTCCCTGGAAAAAGAATTATGGAAATGAAAGGAGGCTAAATGTCGCTAGAAACCATGTAATTCCACTATAATGAAAGGACAAGAACGAACACATGAGGGTGGAAAATACTGATTCTTTTGTAAGAATGGCAGAATAGGATAGAAATGGGTAAAGGCAAAGATTGGTGAGAGAAGTTGGGAACATGCAGCTTAAACCAGCAATGTTCCAGACATGTCTCGGGTATGTTTGTAGTAGCAGATGGGACTGTAAACCACTGAAAAAATCACTTATTCAAAACTATGTGTGAAACTATGAATTTGAGAAGTGGGACTATGTTACAGCATATTCAGATTTCCCTAATCCATCTGTTATCAAGTCTTTTATGAACACACTCCACATGGAAATTTTAATGTAAGCAGATCTTCGTGTGAAACCTGCTACATACTGTACCAAGACAAGTGAACCTGGCAATAATGTGTGTTGCATGTGTTAAAAGGCTGGAGGAGAGTGGGTGAAAAAGCCCCGGAGACAGGACAATGATAACTAAAGTAGACGTGAAAATAGGAAGGGAATCAAGAGGGGGGGAAAAAGATGAAGCAGAGAGAGAGAAATTTACAGCATTTATAAGACGCTTTTATCCAAAGTGACTTACAATTAGTACATTTGTCAATAGTTGAACTGGTTAACCACCAGTTTTTGCAAGCAAATGACATTCTCCCAGAATAAGCGCAGCATATTCTAACAAGGTTACTTCACCTATGTATTTGCACAACATTACTCAAAAAGTTATCATTCGCTCCTCAAAACAGTCAATAATTGCTAACTGCAAAGTGCTTAATATTCTTAGAGCTGAGAAATGCAGTGTTCTGGCTTTTCCTACCTGTGTATAACCCACCCTAAGGAAACAATGGAGGAGGTTTTCTTGGCTTGTCTGAGAAATGCTGCTTGCTAAAGAAAACACAACAAAACAACTCGGTTTAAGGGCCGGGCTTACTTCGGATTAGTAAAAACACTTTGAGGCTAACCCGAGAGACTTTCAGTTTGGCCTCTTTATCTTTTACATCCACCTGCTGCAGTTAAATTGATCTCTCAAGCATTTCCTCCTCTTAGTTAGGTTTGTTTTAGCAAGGGACAACAGGATAACAAAACTCAGTCTACAAACCCATATTGCTGATTCTGCATTATCCCTCTGCAACAACAAATACACTCCTCAAAAAATGAAAGCAACACGTAATCATCACAGTATAACACCATGTCAGTTAAACTTCAGGGATATCAATCTGTCCAGTTAGGAAGCATACGCGATTGTGAATCAATGTCACCTGTTTTGGATTAAATGAAAGTGACAACAGGTGCCATGGAGAGGTAACAGCAAGACAACCCCCAAAAAGCGAATGGTTGTGCAGGTGGTGGCTACAGACTATTGCTCTCTCCTTATCCTTCATGACTGATTCTTTTCTAGTTTTGCGTTTTGCTAGGGAGACTAGACTAGACTTTGTCACTACCGGTATCATGAGGCGGTACCTGCAGCCCATTCAAGTTGCACAGGCAATCCAGCTCCTCCAGGATGGCACATCCATATGTGCCACCGCAAGGTTTGCTGTGTCTCCCAGTACAGTCTCAAGAGCATGGAGGAGATACCAGGAGACGGGCCATTACACGAAGAGAGCTGGACAGGGCTGTAGAAGGGCATCAACCCTGCAGCAGGACCGGTATCTGCCCCTTTGTGTGAGGAGCAGCCAAAACAGGTGACATTGATTCACAATCACTGGACAGATTGATATCCCAGAAGTTTTGATTGACATGTCGTTATACTGTGATGATTACGTGTTAATTTATTGAGCTATGTATATCTCCAGTAGAATCTCAAACATTCAAAAGCATTCTGTTCTAAACTATTCATGTTTTTATTGCGGAAGCATTATGTTGTGATGAAAGTGTGGCCTGCGTTGGGTTTATGCGACTTGTGCATTGATTGTGCGGATACTAAACTAGGTATTCAACCGTGCTCTTTGCTCGATTAGGTGCTTCTCTCATGAAAGCATTTCATCAGCGAGTAAAAGTCGCGATGAAAGTGTATGTTGTAATAGGCCTATTTGTATGATAATTTTTAGCCCGATAAATGAGCAGCAGGATCCGTACAACACACGGGCTTCACAGTGTAATGGCTCTTAAGCATGATAAAATTCATCATGAGCTCATAAATAATATAATGGTTTGTTTAACGTAAAGAGCAAAAATCTGGGTGAAAGACGACAATAGCAAGGGAGTTAAAGCTTTGCAAATTAACAAAGCTTTTAGGTTAGTTTGTGAACATGATTTAATTGATCCCCTGAGGTGTCACGTTCCTAATGTGATCAATTTGGGACGTACTGAAACATTTATTATGACAGCCAACTGTGATATTTTAATTTACATTTACTGAAAATGTAGCTCAAGTCCCTGACATGGTTTGCAACTTCTGTGACCTCAGAAATGTCATAATGAGCCTTAATGTAATTGCTGTAGACCACGCGTTTCATTTGCATAAAAGCCTGCCAATATAATTCTATTTTTGTGTTGTTGTTTTTTTGTGTATCATTAGTACATTAAGCTAAGCCTAGTCCAGGCATACATCTAGAGCAGCTTGCAACACGTGTAACAACAATGTTTCATTTGTTTGATGGCCAACACAACAAGAAACCGATATTAACCATTAATTCCACAGGTTTTGACATAGTTAGTTACTGTCTCTTTCCTGTCAGCTTGAACCAGTCTGGCCATTCTCCTTTAAACTCTCTGATTAGCAAGCTGTTAATGAGAGCTGCTGCTCACTGGATGTTTTTATTTTTATTT
>JAOEHI010009462.1:14982-33839 GCA_025447815.1 Percopsis transmontana
TTTCGGTCCCTTTTCACACCACACTGTTTGCTCTGGTCTGAATCAGTTAAGAAGTTGGTGAAACGGACCAAAAATGAAACAACAAAAGTCACGTGACAACATTCACATCACTCATTGTCCAGATCTGTCTTTGTTCTACAGATCTATTAAACCCCCTTTCCCTTAGCTGTTTGCTAAAAAATGCGAAGATTTTGCTGTTCTTGTGTGTTTTCGAAAGTTGGGACGTAATATGGTCATCAGACCAAATTTCTATGAAGCTCCGCACCTCCACACGACTCCAAATTTGTTTGCGAGTCGGATGACGTTTTCACCACCAACGAACCGCTCCAGAGTTCGTTTGAAAGCCCTTGTTTGGTCAGCTTTTGTTGCGCACCCGAGTGCAATTGCAGCATTCACACCTGCTCAAACGAACCGCACCAGCGGGGGAAACAAACTCTAGTACGATTCAACTGAACTAAGAGGCAGGTGTGAAAGACCACATTTCTTGAACAACAGCTGGACATCTTGACAATGTCGGCATGCTTTTATAGTAGCAATGAGTTGCTGCCACATGATTAGCTGATCATATATGTGTACAGGTGTACATAATAAAGTGGTGCGTTTCCAATAGAAATAAACTACATACAGTAAAGCAGCGGAAGCAAATTAAATGCAATTCAGTTGAGAAAAGCTATTCTCTCAAAACGTAATAACAGTATTCCTGCTTCTTCTCAAGCTACTGCTTCGCGGGTGTGGTGTGAGGGGACTCTCATTACAGTACATCTTATGCTTCCTTCATTTAATTTGGGACAGGCGGAGAAAGAGTTTATGAGTTACTCTGTACCAAAGTCTCATCTCGTCTTATTGGCTCCGTTTCCAGTTGTCTCCTGGGTCTAGCAACTCATCTGGGAGAACAACTGAAAGAAGGGTGCCAACCTGGATTCTCACCAGACTATTAACCAAGTCTATAGAGAGGATATTGAATGTAATTACATGGCGAAACACTTATAGGAGTCCAGAGATGCTGTTACAGCAATACGTGCATATCCGTCATTTATGTAATATTTGTTTAGACTTTTACTCCCACAGTGAAAAAGTATTTTTGTGTCAGATAATTTGGATGAAATGAGCATACCAGCAATTCATTTATAGATATTTTGTGTGATTGTTGTTTTGTAGATGAAACTTATAAGGAACCCGACGTAGCAATTATTTACTGTACTTACAGACAAGCCATTTAATTACACAATTTATTGCACTGAAATGTTTTTTGAAATATAATTTGTCTGAAGGGCGAGAAGGCTCAAGGATAACAAAAGGACTGCAACCACATGCAATATTTACAGAGAGTTGATTATACAGAGAAAGAGAAAAATCTATGCAGTCACAAAATGGTTCCTGGAATGAATTGGGCCTGGGCCTTGTGATCGTGTGTTTGTGTGCGTGTTATACTATGGTATACCCTGTATCTACTGCGCCCCTACGCCCATTTTGGCGCAAGCGATGTCATGGCGAGCCGGGAAGTTAGCAAACGCGCCCAGGAGAGAGAAACACCACCTTGTGCCCAACGGAATGGTCACCACGTCTGTGTTAGCGCTACTGCCAATGTAGTAACCCGAAGTGTAAAACATATTTTGATATGTTTTACACTTCGGGTTACTACATTGGCAGTAGCGCTGTTTGTGTTACAGTATTTGACATTGTATATGGATGTCAAACTGTGGGTGTTGGGTTCTGTGTGTGTGTGTGTGTGTGTGTGTGTGTGTGTGTGTGTGTGTGTGTCCGTCCAAGTTGTTGAGTGTGTGTCCTTGGTGCTCAGTGCGTAGTTTTGCATTGTCTTTCTCTCTGTCACGTTTGCTGCCCCATGCTGTGTCAGCTTCTGCTGGCACCATGGTAGGCCGTGCCAAGCCATCTCCGGGATAAATCACTGTTATTACCACATGTTCTCCATTACTGCAGACCAGCGGGGACTCACACACACAGACCACAGACGCAGAAAAGAGACATACTCGCACAAAAATACATATTGTTTCCATACATGCACTTTGCATATTTGTGGATACATGCCCATTGCCACACACACACACACACACACACAGTATAATTTAAGCCCCCGCTCTTGTACATTGGATGTAACAGTAGATGTCCCAACACAAACATGCGCACGCACACACACACAAAACTTAAAAAAAGTCCAGTAGCAACTTTGTTTGGATACTAGAGCAGAGCGAGTGCACACTGAGGGCTGTCAGACTGTTTCCCAGACAGACACACAGAGAAAAACACAGCGGAACACAAAGGCATCGAAGTGACAGACCGGACAGAGACGAAGTGAGAGAAAAAAGAGAGGAACTGAAGGTGAAACCTAGTCTGTCCAACTTCACCCTCTCTGTCTCTGGGTCAGTACCCCGCTGACTGGAACATTTCTGGTACTGCATCTGACTTCAGGCAGTTTCTCACTTGAGGTCTCGTATTGCCAGGCAGAATCTAAACTAAAAGCTACAGTACAAGTCTTATGCTTCTATGCTCTTTTACGGGTTTGTGTAGGAACATGCAATACTGTACATTTGTGTCCATCTACTGTATACATTCTCAAAAAACATTTTTAATTTGTTGTTTGACAAACAATGAATTATGCTTTATTTTGGAAGGCACTCACTGTAAGGGTTGAAAACTGGTCAAAATCAACGGTAGTGGAAAACGGTTGATACAAATCTCAGAATCTGTATGAGCTTCACTGCTGAGTTATCAGTTAGTACAATTAATTTGTTTGTTTCCTTCATACGAGTTTTTTGAACTGCAGGTCAAGCTCACAAACTAGCACATTTCTTATTCTGATAAAAGACCAGATTTGTGTGTTTAAATAAAGCCTAAATCTTTTTCAACATCTATGCTACCTCACCATTTAGTTTCTTTTTCTGGGCCATTGCCATTCCTTCCATTTTTTTGCTACTGCACATCAAGAGAGCTAAAATCTTGACAGTACTCAAGGTGAGAGAAATCCCTTCTCAGAGAGGGGGAAAAACCTGAATAGAAGGAATAGAAAAGCAAGGGGACTTACTGTAGGTGTACCCCCAACCCTCCTCCCCTTTTTCTGTCCTCCTACTCCTTCCACTTTATGGCTTCGCTTGTCTACCTTTGGCTATGTTTCTCTCTCTCTCTCTCTCTCTCTTCTTTTCTCTTCTCTTCTCTTCTCTTTTGTGTCTTTTGCCCCATGTTATGTGTTTTTGCAGACATGCAGACCTCTCAATAACGCCACCTAAGTTCCATAACACGATTACTTAATTTACAACTCTCATTAAATTAATTTTCGCATTAATTTGCATTCATTTTTTTGTGTCAATTTAAAATATCGGTATCGAAAATCAAGATTGAAGGTATGGATAATTCATGTAAATGGACTCTTTAATGATTTGCTGGTATGGATTTTTACACACACACACACACACACACACACACACACACAAGCAGAGAAACAGGGGGTTCATAATGTCAACATGCGTGAATTGTATCTGCCATGGCTGGCCTCCTTAGATGATGAGAGAAATGCCTGAATAATTGCAGAGAAACATTTTTCCCTCCACTAAGCAATAAAAATATTGACCATATGTATTGGATAAATTCCATTTTCTACACTCACCAGTTTACTTTCTTTAGTGAAAGAGATCTTCTTGATTTTAAGTCACAAGTTTAAACCATTGGTATCTGTTAACATGCCACACTGCATGATCCAATCTGAAACTATAACTTACATTGCTCTTGTAATATTTTGTGGAACAAAAATTAAAAATTATTTTCCATAAATACTAAACAACCAAATCGGTAGGTACACAAACAAAACAATGGACATCTGCTTCTTTGCTCTATATTTTGTGTTTTGTGTTTTTAAAGCGGTTTGGTTCAGAAAAAGTATACAAATACAATGTAAACTCAGCCATAGAAGAAACGTCCTTTTTTCAGGACACAAAGATAATTTTGTAAAAATCCAAATAACTTCCCAGATCTTCATTGTAAAGGGTTTAAACAATGTTTTCGATGCTTGTTCAATCAGACATAAACAATGAATGAACATGCACATGTGGAACGGTCATTACGACACTAAGTGGACACTAAGTGGGTCACACTAATGAACTTGGGACACTAAAGAGACCTTCCTTCTGACTCTGAAAACACCAAAAAAAAGATGCCCAGGGTCCCTGCTTATCTGCATGAACGAGCCTTAGGCTTGCTTTAAGGAGGCATGAGGACTCCAGATGTGGCCAGGGCAATCATCGCCCTCCCAGTGGCAGACCACGGGTAACCACACCTGCACGGGGTCGGTACATCTGAATATCATACCTGCGGGACAGGTACAGGATGGCAAGAACAACAACAAAGTTACACCAGGAATGCACAATCTGTCCGCTATAGGCCGAGAGAGGCTGGACTGACGGCTTGTAGGCCTGTTGTAAGGCAGGTCCTTACCAGACATCACCAGCAACAACTATGGGCATTAACCCACCTTCGCTGGACCAGACAATGCTCTTCACTGATGAGTCGTGGTTTTGTCTCACCAGGGGTGATGGTCGGACTCACGTTTACACTGGGTTACAGGAAAGACCTCCTCCTCCCTCACGTGGTTCCCTTCCTGCAGGCTCAGCCTGACCTGACCCTCCAGCCTGACAGTGGCCAGACGGGAACGTTGGTGTTCTGCCAGGGCCAGCAAAGAGCCCGGATCTCAATCCCATTGGGCACGTCTGGGGGCTGTTGGATCGGAGGGTGAGGGCTAGGGCCGTTCCCCCCTGAAATGTCCGGGAACTTTAAAGTGCCTTGTTGGAAGACTGGGGTAACATCTCACAGCAGGAACTGGCAAATCTGGCACAGTCCATTAGGAGATGCACTGCTGTTCTTAATGCAGCTGGTGGCCACACAGAGATAATGTTACTTTTGATTTTGACCCCCCCTTTTTTCAGGGACACATAATTCTATTTCTGTTCTTCTGAAACTTCTGTTGAGTTTATGTCTTAGTTGTTAAATCTTTGTATGTTCATACAAGCATGTTTATTTTGCTGAAAATAAAAGTGAGGACATTACTTTTTTTTAAATAGTTTTTTTTTTCTTACAGTATACATAATTACATCAAGTTGATTGTTTAAATCTTGATTCTGTTCTTTCCAAAATTCCTTGATTCTATGAATAGATAATTTCACCCTGATGTTGGCATCCTAACATCCTATGAACCTAAATCTCATTGTGATTTGAAGATACATATTTTACTGCATAGTGTACGACATAATTCTTCCTTTAAAGCCTCTGTGAGCTGCATACCAGTAAAAAAAACATTTGAAATAACAAAGACCAGTTTTTCTTAGTGTTTCAATATTTATGCTAATGCATTTATGTTTTAGGCGTATTGCTGACATTTGACAGTTATTTGTCAGTTATCTGGAAGGCAATAGCCATGGCTGTCACCTATGATTGTTACTTTTACTTTTACTTTTATTTTTCTGACTTCATCTGGCACTCATTAGGTAGTGACATAAAAGAGAACAAACTGAAATGGAAGAACAACAAAAAATAAAAACTGGACTTGAATACATAAAACTGTGTATCCACAGATCACATTGTAGGTCTATGCCCTTCAAACTGTTGCAGATTTACCAACTGTCAGCTAGTGTATCATAACTACCTTGTTTTCCCTAATAAATAGGGACTTCATAATGCTTGTACATAGCACTGTCAAACCCTGTCAGATCAGTTGTGTAATGATGGTTGCAACAGTGACAACACTTATGATCACAACAGCACAGTGTTATTTGTTGGCATAATGGCAACTGTTATTTACTTTATTTTTATTTTTTTGTATACCTGTTTTTTGGTAATTTGTGCGTGTATAGATATTGGGGTTGGGGTATTTCCGTTTTTGTAACTTTATTGTTCTCAGGTTGTCAAAGAAAAATCTATAAATATAATATATAAAAAAGATCCACTCCAACACTAATCCTCAAATTAAATTGAAATCTATTGAATTATTAAGCACACAGACTAAGCATGGATTTCCCACCAAGATTTGCTGCAGATATACAGTTAAGCTGTCAGAGAGTTATTTAAGGCGATTTATCTGTAATTGAGCGACATCATTTTGGTTAGAAAGGTGGGGGGAGGGCTGCTTGCGGGACCTGTTGCACCTAAGAAAGCATTGTTGCAGAAAGACAACGAGCACAAGAGATTGTAACACCAGGAATGGCATAAAGTGGAGCAACAGCCAGAGGCGTAACCTCTTAACAGAGCGATCAGTCCAGAGAAGAGTCGTCGAGACTCTAGTGCACTGATGCCTGTATGTTGCCTTCTGTCAAACAGTGACAGCTCTGTACAGCTAGTCAGCTGGGTCTGGACAGAACACACCAAAAGCCAACACAGAATTAATAAAGCATGACTACATAAAGCATGGTAACTGTACTCTATGGGAGTCATAGTCAAGAGTAGGCTACGGTAGGCTTTTTCCCCCCTCCTAAGTAATGGAATTGCTAGAATTAGCCATTGTATAATTTGATTTTATGTGCTTGTCTGGACTGGCACACCATTTAACTCACTAATGCCTCTCCCTCAGGCAATATATCTAAAAGGACTAGAAAAACCACATTTAGAAAATTCAAACAAACACACAGGTTGCTCATATTTTCCATCTGTCCCTATCTTTCTGTCAAAAAAAGTTTAATGTTCTCTTTCTGTATCGCTATCTCTCCACGCTAGCAGAAAAGGTGACTCCCACTTTAACTGAAATATCTGTGTTTCATTGTGTAGTGCTCTTGGAGGTCGCATGGGACAGTTATTGTGTGCGGACCGGATGGACTGCATTGCATTCCAATGCGTATTTCTTACAATGCCTCCCACTCTTTCCCTGTGGCATAACAGGCTTATCAGAGTCCTCTGCGCTAAAGCTAAACCCTCTAGCAAGTTCTATGGAAACACAAATATCTTTGTCGTGTTGGATCAAAGCTGTCTGTCGCTTTTTTTTAGAATTGCGCATCATTCTCTTTATACTTTATACTTTATGTGAACATTCTCTCAAACAAGACCGCCACCCCTAACCCCTGGTAGTTGGTATTTTTGTATTTCGTCTCTCCTCTTTCTTTCTCTGCCATTGCATTTTTTCTACAGCAACAATACTCATAAGCATGGCATGACATCAATAGCCAATCTGTTATGATATATAATTAATAGCAGCAGCTTATAAAAAAACTAAATAACAAGAATAAATCATGTTGAGAGACCAAGACTTGCAACGTCAACCGCGTGCTTATGTCACGCTGTTATAGTTAGTGATATAGCAACCAGTATTTGAGTCCTATTGTTTCTGTCAGATTGACTGACAGCCTAAGATTATATTACAACTGTGACCCATCAGCTAGCTACTAAAACCTGTACTTTCAACACCTGGTTTCTCTAAAGGTACTGTAAATTGAATTACATGTATAATAATAATTTTATAACAATAACCTCACAACGCTGAGTCTGTGCGTGCGTGCTTGATTTACCATAGATGACACAATATAATGCATATTTTTATCACACACAATCTATTTTATATCACAACTGCAGTAGCTTGCATTTTAGTCTTTGAAAAGGCGAATTAAATACGAGTGGAATTTGACACAAATTTCTCATCATGCTGGATGTGAGGCATTTATGACAAGAGAACAGAATTAGTTTCTTTTATCCCAATTGGTTTCCTCTCTGGGGAAGAATATGACCTAATGCTTGTCACATGGAGGCCGTGTGTAACGGTTACACCGGCAGGTGCGTGTTTGATAAGGTGATCCGGGCTGTAAGGCCGTGTGTACATCTGAGATTCAGTGACTTATTGGTTTGATCTTTCAAATATAACGTGTGTGTGTGTGTGCACGGTACTGTTCTTTTTTCTTGCTTGTACTAATGCGTCAGGCTCTAATGGAAGCCACCCTGTCACGCAGAGTCTGGTGTTTGCCGTCGGAAAGCTGTCATATACAATCTGCTCCAGCGTCACTTAAGCGAGCTGTGTGGGAAGTCGGGGCGCTCTATAGGCTACAAGTAACCCCCCGCTCACTAAATAGACCTCCCCATCTGCCTGCCGCACTGCCGTCAAAGCTAGCATTGAATATATCCCCTTAAGACGAGGTGATAGCCATATGACAACAGGTCGGCCCAGACTGATGCTGGCTCCTAGTGTCGGGGCTATGTGGCTGTTTTGCCACGTTATTTTACGCGGTACTACCTGTACGTGGCAGAATGAGGGCATTTCTCTGCAGGAGACATGGCGTTCTCATGTGTTTCGGATTTCACACACTGCATTAGGTGTGTAGAGAAAGTATAGTTGTTTCTAGGGATGCGCTAAATGATTCATTCTTGGCCGATTCTGATTACCGTTTTTTAAAAGACAGGCCGGTTCCGGTCCAGGTCAATTTAGATTTTCAAAGTAAAGCTTTCACAATTTATTTAACGCCTCTTGGTCATTTACATGGAGCATTTTTTGTGAAGATATTCTGTTTTTATATTACTGCTAACCTTGAGACCTACGGCTTCTTCCAGCTCACATAAAACCATTTAAATGCATGATTCAGTGATAAATACCTCAAGTTACTATTATGTCTTTTGCCATTTTATTTGTCACTGGCCATTTTTGTGTGTAACTCTGTGTTCTGTAATGCGGGGGGTGAAGGTAATGGAGGGGGGTTAGGGGTGACCTTTCACTGATCTCCTGCACCCAGCGTTGAAGACAGTAAGCTCACAGCTTTAATTTCAAAGACATACACATTGAAAACACTAATTTGCATGTTGCTTTAACAGTTTTCCATCTGTCCAGTTGTAAAATTCCTAATAGTGATTAAATAACAGCAAGTGGAGAACAAACTGAAGATTTGTGATGCACCGATTGCGTTTTTCTGGGCCGGTTCCGATTACCGTTTATTTATTTTTTTTAAAGCCTGACTGACCTGTTCCGGTTCGATTCCTGTTTTCACAGTAAAGCTTTAACAATAGATTTGACGGCTCTAGGTAATTTAGATGCAGAGATATTTAGTTTTAAATGTACTCACCTAGTAATTTTTTACGATCTCTTAGCCGCCAGCACTTGTGTTCGTGCGCTTTTAGAAGGCAGCGTCCGTTCAACAGGACGGATTGATAAAAAATATACCACGTAGCTTACTCTTCAGTGAGATTAACAATATTATGTCAATTTATTTGCTCTCGGTGTTGAATTTAAAAAGATATTGACGCTCAAAGTTCGAATGTCTAATATAAAAGCAATTTTACCCGAGTACGGTTAACTTCCTAATGTATACCTCAGACACACATCTATGAATGTGTGTGAATACATGACTCTGGTGACAAGCTTCATCAAAACGTCACACCCATGTTCCGCAATGCCAGGCCGGCTGTCCCTTTTTTACGCAGACATTGTTCCGGCTCTGTGACTACCTCCGTGTGCCGTAATATGCATCCCTGACGTGAAATGCACCCCCCTCGCGCATATGTCACTCAGTTCGAAAAGTACAGAGGCGGAATGAAGTTGCAATATTCCCGCATTGAAAATGTGGTGTAAAAAGGGGCTCTCCGCTGTAGTTTCTCCGCGATTAGCTTTTACTTTGCGGGCATTACAGATTTTGTGCATTGATCATCCAAAATGGAAAACAAAAAACGTCCGGTTACCGATTACGTGTTGGAAACTAAAAATGTCAGATTAAGGGCTGGTCGACTGGTGCATTTCTTCAGAAAATCTTCCAAAAGAAGATGGCACTTCCACTTCAACAGAGGGAAATATGTTTTTCTTGTGTACATCTGTAAACATAATATGAGGTTAAAGCTTGAGGTGTCTGCACCTTTATCATAGCCTGGTTAAAACCGCTTTGTCAGACAGTGGAAATACATGATGATACATGGTGACTGGACCACCTTCTGCAAATCAGATTTAATATCGGCACCAACTAAACTACCTGGATGCTGATTGGTCGGCTTTTCTCAGTTCGAATGGATTGATAGATATGTAGAGGGAAGCAATTCGTAGAGGCAGAGCTTGCAATATCAGGATGGTTTTAACCAGGCTACATAGATCACTCATTATGGTGTACATCTGAATTACAATATGAAATGTGAATGTTTAATTTAGAGCCAGGGTTATTGGTCATTTGAATCAATCGCAATGTATTAAGTAAAGCCATCTGATGGAATGAGAATGGATTGATCCAATTGATGGCTTGACCCAACACTTAAAAATGATATCTTGAAATGTAATATTGTATTGAAATGTAAATGTAATACTTATGAAATAGCATGAAGCAATAGCTTGCTTCTGGGATGCATAGTAAACATACAGCATTGTTTTATAAGGTAATCTATTGGACAGTTAAGTTGGTGGAAAATTAGAGTGAGAAGTGTTCTGTCTGCAGTGCTTGGACTAGCAGGGCATAGCTGAATTTAGATTGGGGAACAACACACACTCTTATCTCCTTCACATTCTCTAGTAGCAGAGATAAAACAAATTACCACTTTGTGTTTTTTTTTCTCCTGCTGCACCAACAAGGCAGTCTTTCTTAGTCATAGGTTGTGACTTAAAAATAGTATTTTTCTTTTTATCTCTTCCTTTTAGCATGTTATCTCAGAATGCCACCCCGGTGCCTTAACTAATTAGGAACCTTATTAAAGTAAGTCCCCTAGTGGGAGTTACGCTATTCTGCCTAAACACTGACTGATGTGTTTTATCATGTTTGGCTGATGCGATGTCACCTCATAGATTGCCATTGATCCCTTTTTTTTCCATCCACTGACCAGATAAGTATTGTATCTCTTTGACTCGAAACAGTTTTTTCCTCACGTTGCACACCTGCTCTTCACAGCTGGGTGTCTGATCAATTTATTCCTATTCCACCTCCCAGTTTTCGTATGCCAAGATGCTAACAAAGGTGTGTTTTGACAAAGGGACTTTGACAAAGGGCAGCCAGTAGGCAGTCAGTTCTACCTCACTGAAAAACATGCATTAGCCCTCACACCTTAAATGTTCCCCAGAACTGCTTCTGGCCTTGAAAGGCATATTGACTCCCAGTGGGATGGCCTCGTAGACGGTTTCATAGCCATATACATGCATGCTGCTCAGATCTGTTGCCTGGGGCACATCCTGATGTGAAAGCAGAGCACATTTTGCTGTGCCCTACCAAATTCCCAATGGCAGTGCTAAACCTCTCACCGCCGGCCATATTCCTAAGACTGATGTTTATGACAGATATGTGATCCACATATTTCTATACACACATGCACGGGCATAGGCTGCCACACACACACGCGCACACACATACACACACACACCCATACTCATCAGCACTCAGGAATTTGCATACACACAACGGACAGGGTGAATGGCATTCTATAGGAAATAACTCATTTTTACGGCATTCCAAACCAGCTGACATTCCCATTTTCCAGCGAGCAGACCTGCACAGATTTTTAATAAGATGCTTATCGTTATCCAGCAATGCCGGGGGAAGACGATCAGATTTGGGAAATTAAATCTATGCAAAATGGTGCGGAGAAAAAAAAATCAACTCGCTGTCAAGCTACTGTAAGTGTAATTTTTCTTCCAACAATTTGACATCTATATTTGTCACATTCACAAGGTTGTCTTTTTTCCTGAAAAGTTCACGCTTTTACATCTCAGCAACCTCCATTGACTTTGATGAAGGCTGTGGGCGTATTTTGGTTATCAAGGGCAGCTTTGAGACAGCTTTGTGGATAACATGTAAAAGATGCCACAACGTAAACTTTTCAAGCTTTACTTCAGTCTGTGTGAGACTTCAGACTGTACAGTACATGTAGGATCTGTGAGAGCGGTTCTTGCTGAAACCCCTTAAAAGGATTATTAAAGCCTATACTCCCTGCTTTCATTGCTAAAACATGATTCCACCACTGTTCATCTATTTTTCCTCCCCCACCTAACCAGCAGATCATGTTGGGAATACTTTATGGTGACGGAACACACATTCTGCAGAGGAGGGGCTCGTGAAAGCCATGAACTGATGGCTTTTTGTTGTAACAGACGTGTGGGCAGCCACTGAAATACAGCTTCACGGGGGATGTTTCCACAACCCCCCCCCCCATGGAGCTGTGCGAGTAACATGCATGGCAAGGGATCTGAAAGGTATAAGGTAATGGATAAGTGTATATGGTATATGTTAATGTAGGGCGGCTTTAAGAGCAACTGTGCTTGTCCATTTAACGCACATAAGCAGTAAAATCAAATGCCCAGCACAGCCAGGGTAGATTGAGCCACATATCTAGATGTTGCAGAATGAAATAGATGACATTCCCTTTTCCACTGGGCGATTTTGAAAGAGGAGGCATCTACACCGATTCTTTAACCGCTTGGTGTCACCTTATGTGGTTGCATTCTCTTAAAGCCTCGCTGAACTGACGTGCCTGACCGTTAAGGCTGCACTCATTGATTTGTGTCCCAACCCCCCCCCCCCTCGTGGTTGAAACCAGCATCACGTCGCTCTCTACCCCACTTCCTACAGCCACGTGCACTTTAACACAGTTGTGCTTCAAAAATAAACAGTTTGCTGGCATTCTGGTGGGCACTACATTAGGTAAACATTATAGTGATAATCCTAAGGCAAGTATTCAACAATGCTTGCAGAGACTAAACTCGGCCTGCTCTGCTAAGCTACTGTACCTACTGCCCTCCCTAAGGGAAATTAATAAAATAGTAATGAAAGTCTATAACTTTCAATATACAGGAAATTAATTATTTGCGATGGCAATGATAACATTCATGGTGGAAATAAAAAGTACTAATGATCCAGATGTTCCAGACGATGAGTGCAGGCTAAAATCAAATTCGAACCCATTTATGCATCATTCCGGGTATTACTGGGCACTGCCTTCTATGTAAATGGAGGCCTAGGATGCAGGATGGTAGTTAGCAGGCTCACTAGCAGTTGTTGAACTTTCTCGGACAATATGTTCCAATTGTCTTAACATACTCCCCCCGGGTTCATGTTTCAAAACATAGCATCCTTGACAAACAAGAATCTTTGTGTTCAATGTTGTCTAGACACTTGATAGGGACTGGACCCCGGTAAACACGTGACCCAGCAACGGCAAGCCCAGGGGAACACAATTACTTAACACTTTGATGCATTTATAGTGTTCAATTGGAGAGAGAGAGAGGGGGAGAGGGAGGGAGGGAGAGTGTTGTGTTGAAGTGTTTTAGAAAAGCTTCAAAATTGGAAGATAATTGAATATAGCGACGGCTTCCTAGAGAGAGAGCCCTGTTCCCTTTTAGCTCCTAGACAGATTGCTGAGGTAGAATCTAGTCAATTATACGCATTACTTGTTCCCAACATCTGCTATGACAGTTAGACAGCTAGGATGTTTGTCACACGCCTGGTCTGATGCGTGTGCGAATATAGCATAAGGGTGGTTTTTAAAGATAAACGCAGGTTTGTTTGTTTTTTACTTAAGATTGAGACGAAAATTACTTTACATTACAATTGTAATCTATAACTTTCTCACTCCTTGCTCTGCCCTTCTAATACGTTGGTCTCCTCTGTTTCCACCACTCAGCATTTCCTGTTACTGTGATCAAACACACACACACCGCCCCCCTTTGTTTCTCCCTCTGCAGTAGGGTCTATCCCTGCTCCATTAACACACACACACATACACCAATTCAGCACTTATTGAGGGGAACAAAGATGGGTTTGAGATTGACACACTGGCAGAGTGTGTAGAAACACACACACACACACACAAGCATGCACAAATATACACTCACCGGCAACTTCATTAGGTACACCCTTTCAACTGCTCGTTAATGCAAATATCTAATCTGCCAATCATGTCGCAGCAACTCAACGCATAAGTGCTGATCTACTGGGATTTTTCCGCACAACCATCTCTAGGGTTTACAAAATAGAAAATATCCAGTGGGCGGCAGTTCTCTGTGCCAAAATGCCTTGTTGATGGCAGAGGTCAGAAGAGAAGACCAGACTGGTTGCAGCTGATAGGGCAACAGTAACTCAAATAACCCCTCGTTAAAACCAAGCTATTCAGAAGAGCATCTCTGAATGTGCAACACATCAAACCTTGAAGCAGATGGGCTACAGCAGAAGACCACACCGGTTGCCACTCCTGTCAGCCAAGAACAGGAAACTGAGGCTACAATTTGCACAGGCCCACCAAAATTGGACACTAGAAGATTGGAAAAATGTTGCCTGGTCTGCTAGTGAGTCTCGATTTCTGCTGTGACATTCAGATGGTAGGGTCAGAATTTGGCGTAAACAACATCACAGCATGGATCCATCCTGCCTTGTATCAAGGGCTTAGGCTGCTGCTGGTGGTGTAATGGTGTGTTGGATATGTTCTTGGCACACTTTGGGCCCCTTAGTACCAATTGAACATCGTTGAAACGCCACAGCCTACCTGAGTATTGTTGCTGAACATGTCCATCCCTTTATGACTAGTGTACCATCTTCTAATGGCTACGTCCAGCAGGATAATGCACCATGTCACAAAGCTCACATCAACTCAAACTGGTTTTTTGAACATGACAATGAGTTCACTGTACTAAAATGGCCTCCAGTCACCAAATGTCAATACGGACCAAAATCTCTGAGGAATGTTTCCAGCACCTTATGATTCTATGCCACAAAGAATTAAGGCAGTTCAGAAGGCAAAAGGGGGTCCAACCCGGTACTAGCCAGGTGTACCTAATGAAGTGGCCGGTGCGTGCATGTTCAGACCTATCTCTATAGATCTCATTGCCTCAGCGGATTTACCCAATTAAAAGCGGAAGGAATAGTGTGCGTTTGTATCCTTGTGTGTGTGTGTGTGTATAAATAATTTTGGTGTGTGTATGTATGTATCTGTGACGACAAGGTAATACAATTTGTCAGATTGTCGACACCTCTCCGACCAATGCGTCGCGTCTTCTAATAACACACTCTTGAGCTATAAAATATTATACATTATTGAAAAGTGTAGCTGCATCTAAATAAAACCATCTCACAGTAGGCTGTCCATATTTACATACTTATTTATGTATAAATAAAGTTAGTTTTTTGTAATCAACTGCTATATCGACACAACTGTAAAGCGGAGTGATACTTAGTGATACAAAACTACCTAGTGTGGTTATCGTGAAACATCAGCTCATGGAATTCCTCTTGTCCAATCATTACTCGACCTGAACTAACTCTTGTACTGTATATTGCGCCAGCCCTAATAATTTCACTAAAGATTACATTTTTCATAGTTTTTCCATGTAGAATAATTTTTTTTTTCTTATCCACTTTTTTTATTCACTTGAAAGGCAAATATATATCTGTACTATGTTGTCTGCTAATGATGTGCCACAGTGCAAATTATCCCAAGCTTGTAACATAGTGACAGAAAAAGCAATTACATTGAACTAACATAAATGTTTTTCCCCAGAAAATGATGGCAAAGCACATTAAGTAGCTTGTTCTTTTCCATTTAAAACTGCAGTTTTGCTTATCTTCTTGAAAATTTAAATCCAATTTTGTAAACCATAGTTAAAACCCCTGTTCTACTTTACAACTGCAAGAAAAAAGCACAAAAAAAAACCAAACCGGTGGTGTGACATTCTCTTCCAATCCCCCCTTTAAAGTTCTATTTCAGTATTCAGTATCATCTTTAATTACAAAAAGGCTCAAACAAAATGTCATTTATTATTATTTGAATGTTTAAAAAAGATATGAGGCCACGGTAACATCAGTTTCGCAGCTTTGTTTGGCTGTACGGTGTTGTCTGTCAGTGGCGTAAGGTAGTTACGACAGGTCCCAGTGCATTCTATTATGACAGGCCCTAGTGCATGCAAGTTGCTAGTTATGAAGCGCGCACACACACACACACACACACACCAAATGAAGAACTGTTAAATAGGGGTACGGCAGCCCATCAGATACCCCAAATCCTCTTGAAAAAGCACTTGTACTCACCTATTTGAATGGCATTCGACGAGCCTTGCCTTGAGAAAAATCCTCGACAATGTCAAGGTTCGTGGGCTGGCAACTGTTCATAAAAAGCCAAAGGAATCTATTTTGGGGAGCCTTGCTACCTTCTCCTCCTGTTCTTTTCTCTCGTCTTTTCTTACTGACGCTTTTTTGTTTGAAAGGAATGACTGTAAGCGCGGCTTGTGCTCAGCTTGTAAGTCTTGACATTCAGATTTTGTGCCTAAACTAGCTATATCGTATCATATATCGGCAATCATCATTGCACATCCGTATATGACAAAAATACCAAAGAAAATAAGTAATTATTAATTTAATTGAATACCAATTGTATTTTATAGTTTATGTAGAGCATATCATTTTGTTATAGATTGCTACTAACTATTTTACCAAAAATAATGAATACCATGACGGAGATGGGTTTGCGTTTTTAATTTAACGTGAGTTCTTCTTTGAGTATTTTCGAGTTGGCAATCTGATTCACTGGAGAGGGCCCGTTCTCCGCCCAGCACATTGTTGGAGGCATCCCCCCCACGCCCCCCCCCCCCCCACCCCCCCACCCCTACCCCACGGGCCCCAGTGCAACCACACTGTCTATATTTACGTCAGTGCTGTCTGCCTGTTTGTCTGTCTGTCTGTCTCTCTCTGTCCCTTGAAGCCCGGTCTCAGACATCATTTGTTTTCTTGGACCCGTGCCAGTCTGTTCCAGATGCCATCTCTCACGGCCATAAAGGGAGGGAGTCCTATTTGCATGTGCAGGGGTGTGTGCTCGTATTTGACTTACAGATGATCGTATTGTCTACATACAACAATGTGTGCACCCTTGGCTTGGTCTGTTTGTAAATTATATTTATGTGTGTGCAACTGTCTGCCAACTGTGTGTGTGTGTGTGTGTGTGTGTGTGTGTGTGTGTGTGTGTGTGTGTGTGTGTGTGTGTGGAAGCCACCTGTTCAGTGAAAGTATTTTTTTTTTTTTCTTTCCGCCTGGCACTGTGATGGGAGTCGAGCGGCACAAACCAATAAGCTGTCTCCTGGCCAGCCACTCCAGTTTTCCTCTGGTGAATGCACAGGCTTAGAAAACGGACCGGAAATGGCTGAATAGCTGGAGCCCCTGATAAGTTGCCTGCAGGCTGATTGTGTACTATGCATTTTGTGTTTGTGTGTGTGTGTTGGTGAGAAAGACTGCGTATGTTAGCTTTAGTTAATGGGCAGAAGTAACATAGTTAACTATTGGCTAAAAAAAAGGGATGCAGAGGCAATAGCTGTATATTCTTTCTCTCTCTCTGTGCCCCTCTTTCTCAATCTAGCACTTCCCCTCTCTATCTATAGCACTCTCGTTTTCTCTCTCTCTCTCCAGTTCTCGACATGTCATTTTCTTACACTTTCATCTCCCTGTGCTCCCTCTCATTAAAGGCCACCCTTTTCTCTCTCTCTCTCTCTCTCTACCTTCCTTCAGCCTCTCCTTCCCCCTGTGTCTCTCTCTCTCTCTCTCTCTCACCTCTTCAGTGCATTTGGTCTTTTAGCTTCCTCTTCAGGATACGTCAAAAGCGATCCGTCTCCAGACTGCCCTGCTCCTCCAAATAATTACCCGGAGATGGGAGACGGTGAGAGAGAGTGAGAGAGAGAGAGAGAGAGGAGAGGGATTAGATGGCACACAGGAGGGTATAGGGCGGATGAGGGAGACTCTACATTAAAGAGAGAAGAGCAACGGAAGAGGCAGAGGACAGCCATTGATAAGAGAAGAGAGTGGAAGGGGGAAGATTGAGGGAGAGAGAGAGAGAGAGATGGCCTTTTGATCAGACAGAAGAGTAGCACTTGTTGGTAGAGAGAATGTTCTCTAGAGACATGGGGAACTCTAGAGGTCTTGCAGGCTCATTGTGTTCTAGAGGTCTGCTCGGGTTTGAGATTTAAACCCACGTCCGGCCCTAGCCCAACCCACACCTCTTCTTCTAATACCATAACAAGATAAATATTTATTATAACTATTAAATATTAATATAAATACTGTATCTATAAACACCATTATAGTTGTGAAATTAAATTATTAGAAATACAGTAAAAGATCATTTCAAAATCTTGAATACATCTGTAGGCCCAACCCACAGTTTGAGAACCCCGTTTATAAACAAATTATGCCGGTTCTTAATCCACTCCGTTAGCAGGTATAGTAATAATCTAATCTGTAAACAAAGATATTGGTAACATCCCTTGCCCCGGGATGATCAGTTAATATGCGACAAGCAAACACAGTTAGCACTTTATTGCCTTAGCACAAACAATGCTAACCACCATAAGCCTTGTTTTGTATCGCTTGGACGTGAGCGATGCTAATTCCTGTTAGCGCTGGCAGGTATTACTGACACACCGAACAATGCTAAATCCCCGCTAGCAGACCCCTGCCACTGCAGGAGCTTAGCGTGGCTTGGGTTTCCATTAGCCTCCCAATATAAAACACACACACTCTTACACTCTCTTTATTCATATTTGTCTCTCACTCTCTCTCTCTCTCTCTCTCTCTCTCTCTCTCTCTCTCCCGCTCTCACTCTCTCACATTCTGTTCCCCCTGATTCCCATTAACCTGTAGTAGCCCCCTGTTCTGTCTGGAGAGAGAACCCTATTTGTCAGCCCGCAATGGGTCTTAGAACTGAAGGTCATTAGCAAATAGAGTTCACCTCTAATTACTGCTGGACTTCCCTGCCTGTGAGGGGGCATAAGATACTGTACTGTATCAATATGTCCATGTACAGTACATGCACCATGTAGGTGCTGATATTTTCAAGGTTCATAATGATTTGTGATATATTGGGAGTTGTTTTACTTTTAGTTTTGGGGGGGGGGGGGGGGGGGGGGGGGGGGGGGGGGGGGGGGGGGGGGGGGGGGGGGGGGGGGGGGGGGGGGG
>JAOEHI010009491.1:0-33807 GCA_025447815.1 Percopsis transmontana
ATCAGTTCTAGGCAACTAGCCATACTGCGACATCTAGTAGTTGTAGTTCACACACCGTTTAAAACGAGAATCTTCCCCCCCAAAAAAAAATAATAATTTAATATTAATAAAACCAAAAAAAATAAAAAAATAAAAAAATAAATAAAAAAAAGTCATTTATAATGTAAAAATTCCACGACAGCTATGCCTATATTAATAGTCATAATCTTGTTATTGTTTTATGTAATCCTCACTATTTTCATATAATAAAACCACTTATATTAAGCAGTTTGTTTGGAAAAGCGCAGAACAGGATCCCTACTGATGAAAAGGATTTATGACTTCAGACTATTGACTGATTACCAATATTGATCCAACTATATGGAATATTAATTATTAATAATTCATCATCCATCATCCATCTCCCAGAACAAAACCTTGGGTGGTATTCCGAAGGTAGTCTATAGGACTTAATACCTTGTGTAGTCCAAAATCCCTACAAGTGGTTCATCAGCTTACACTGTTACACTGTAGCTGGAGGGACATCCAGTAAAGATGGAAATCGACACAGGAGGGGCGGTTTCTCTCGTCAGAGAAGCTGTTTAAAGACAAGCTGAAACACCTTCCACTGACCAGCACAAAAGTAATACTGAAGACATATACTGTAGAGCTTATTCCTATGGTTGGAATGGCAAAAGTCTTTGTGGAACTAAATGGTCAAAAAGCCAATCTGCCCATATATATAGTCAAGGACAAGTACAGCATTGATGGGCAGACCATGCAATATTAAAAAAACATTCTGTCTCTTTTAAAGATAAGCTAGGTAGCATGAAGGAAATTCAAGATAAACTGCAGCTCAAACCAGCTTATGTCAGCTTATGTTCCTGAAGGTGGGAAAGATGACAAGGAACATCTGCAGAATATTTAACATTTACAGCATTTAGCAGACGCTTTTATCCAAAGCAACTTACAATTAGTACATTTGTCAACAGTTGAACTGGTTAACCACCAGTTTAGGCAAGCACATAACATTCTTCCAGAATAAGCGCAACATCATGTAATAAGGCTATTTTACCTATGCATTTGCAGAACATTACTCAAAAGTTATCATTCGCTCCTCAAACAGTCAATAATTCAAATAATTGAAAGTTATCAATCGAAAGTTATGGAGAAGACCCTAGAAAGAGCAGTATGGATTACGGGTTCGCCAGGACAAATGCAAATTCTTCAAAACGAAAGTAGAGTTCCGGAATAGTGTAATTGATGCAGATGGGCTACATACAGCCCCCTCTAAAGTGCCATTACAAAGGCTCCTGTACCAGAGAATATTACTCAGTTGAGGTCTTTCCTTGGACTTCTCAACTACTATGGCAAGTTCATACCAAATCTGGCAACGCAGCTCAAGCCAATTTCTCCATCATTCTCTTCCAGAGTAGCTGCCCTCTATTTCCGATATTTCCATCAGATTGAGATCATGCAGGCTAATCGGATCTCCTATACCCCCTTTATACCAAGGCAGTTTGAGGGCCGGTTCGGAGCTGGTGCCTAATCGCAAAGCAGTTCTTTGCATTTCGACAGCAAAAGAACCAGCTCTCTGGTTCGTCCATCATTGGACAGCAGCCCGCCTACACTATCAAGCAGCTCAGAAGCTCAAAGCTCAAAGCTCCTCGTCCTCATCTAAACAGGGTAAGATTTGTTGTGCTAGGTATATAGTAGTCACACCAGATCTATGCAAACATTGAGATACATTTATATTACCATCAGGCTCTGTCATCTGACTTTCATACTGTATATAGTTGCACTGATCATACTGTTACTGGCTATGGCTGTTACTGTCATACAGCCACTCCTACCCCTTCTCCTCTCCAAGAAGATAAAGGGTTTTTGTAATAGAACACTTTAGCATTTTAGGCCAGCACCCTCCTATTCTCTAGCTAACATTCCACAGAAAAACAGAACCCTTCCTCTATCTAACCGACTCGGAGGTCGCAATGGCAATCCTAGCCCTCTTTGCTGACCCTGTGCTCATCTCACCACAAACAGTGGTGACAGTGAAGAGACTTATTCTGACTGAAACAAGGATATAAGGAGTCAGGGGACCAGATTGGACATCCAGGAAATGTTTTGACATTTCCCTATAGACCTTGATGTCAAATTATTTTGAATTGACTCATTATACATACATAAAGACCTTATGATATATTAACGTGTTAACGTGACTGTAAACATGCAATGTTTGACCTTTATGAATAGCTATAGCTAACAATTCTGGAAATGTATATACCAAGGCTGTTTAATAACCTAACCAGTTATTAAACAGTGAATTTAGATGAGTCCTCTCTCTCTTCCAGAAAGAAGCCTTGTAACAACCCCTAATAAATACTTGTGAACACACACACACACACACACACACACACACACACACACACACGGGAAACATAACAAACATAAAGGAAGACAATTCTTTGTGTTGCTAACTTTTTTAGTTTTTAATATACCTGAGTTGACAAATATATGAACTATTGTTTGATTACTGTTATTATTCATGAAAATATGCATTACCCCTCCTTAAGGTGGGTAACATGCTGTAACGATTTTGTTTATATTTGTATACATAAATGCGTGACCTCCAGGTTTAGCTAGTTCTGAATATACTGTATATATTTGAATATATATTTTGCCAAATTGGAGAAATCAAAACAGTTATATTAATGATAGTTTGGGTGAGTTTTCTCTCCATTTCAGGAAAGCCTAAACATTCCACAGTGGGTGTCACCTCTCCCGGTGCATCCACACAGACACACACAAAGGAGAAGTTTGCTGTTTAACTGTGTTCTTAAATGTATGTTTTAATGTCCCTTTACTGTTTTAGGAAAATAATAAACTGCTATTGATTACTATTAGATGGGTATTAGCTTCTTTCAACTATTCACACGTGAGATACTACGTTTTATATTTTTATACTATTGTGTGGTGTTTATCAAGTTATTGTTTTAATAATCCATCAATGTCTGTTATATACACGACCAGCTAAACCATGGTGCTTATGAAATGTTATTCACACAATATGTCTAAGCCAGTTAGTTAACATATAGATTAAATAGGATTTCTATCTTAGACAAGGCATGTTCAAACCCCTCCTTCTCCTACCCCCAATTTTGCATGTACAAATGTACATGTAAGGCTACGCCTTACCAAGGTAGCCTTTAAAAAGAAACAGTCCAGAACCCCTCTTTCTCTTGGTGCCTGCCATCTGGCTGCTACGACTAACTGGAGCCTTGACTCTGCCCTCTGAATACTGGAACGCCTGCTGGTCTCCTCCCTGCAGTCCCACGCACAATCCGTAAGAATTCGCATTAGAGCCCGACCGATTTGTCGCCGGGCCGAAAATTATATTTTATTTTCCAAACATTCGCTATCGGCATTTAGAAATATAAATGAATATTTAAAAAATAAAAACGGACAAAACACCCGTCAACCATGTTATGAGTGTGGGCGTTGCATAGTTTGTCCACCAGAGGACACTCTACAACGTCCCTGTTGGCAATACTCGTGTTTAGAACGCCACAAACCCTACAACCAGCTGATCCAGCCAGAGTCGGGCAGAGTGAACGAGTTATCCACGACTGAGATCATGAAGTGTGAAGTGTGTTCATGTTAAGTTGCCAACTGTCACAAGACATACATTGATTGAATAACAATTAAAATAACATCCCCATCAGTTCTCTAAATTCAAATAAGAATGAAAAAATTTGTGACTACTATGTCCAGTTTTGCTGCTGTTCCATGTTAGCCGAGATTGAAACGGAATTAGCTAGTAATTATGTTACGTTTTACAGTATAGTTGACTGACAGTCAGTTATTTTGAAAAATTATTTACAATAATTTGCCGTATATGACATTATCCATTACTAAATGATGGCTTATCATAGACTTTAGCTATCCACAAAGCTAGCTAATGCCATGGCTATCAGTGGAAGACTGCTAACATTAATGAGCTTGGAAACCACAATGAACATATTCTGCCTAAATAAAGTAATGATTACTGTATTTATAACTAAGGCAATAGGGACTAAATATTACACACAAAAAACATTAGGAGGCACCTTTATCTTGTTTAATAATATAACAAATGATGATAATATTAATAATTTCATCATCATTGATTTTTTTTTTATTACTGTCAATAATAATAGTAGTAGTAATAGTGGCTGTCGCAGCAATTATTTTGTTTTTATTTTGTCTCACCTGGCTTATTTAATATTTTGACAGATGGCAAGTGGTGGACGAAGTCAAGTATGGGAGTATTTCACAAAAGGCCCATCAGGTACAGTCACATGCAACATCTGTACAGCCTCTGTGAGCCAGGGATCTGGCAGCCTCAAATTTAAAAATGCATCCAACTTGTGGGCACACCTTAAAATCGAAAACACAAAAACATCTACGAGAAGGCGCAAAAAGATTCACAGCCTCAAGTTCCAACCACATCATTGACACAGCCAACCCTAAAACAAGTGCTAGAGAAAACCACAAAATGGACTCTAAATTATCCAAGAACAGAGGAAATGGAAAAACTTCTGATGGAGATGATAGCCACTGACATCCTGCCTTTTGCTGTTGAGGGTGCAGGGTTTAAAAAGGGTTATGGCCCAGATACCCATTAAAAAACAGACATTTTTCCATACAAAGAAGATGGACGATATTTATACAGGAGCCGTAAGCAAAATAAAGAAACTGCAGGAAACAGCATTTCTTTTACCACTGACTTTTGGTAAGGTTCAAATGAAGCACTCATGAGCTTGACTGCTCATTTCATTGATAAGAATTGGAAAAAGGTCCAACTTGTGTTGAATGTTAAATCCTTGTCACAGTCCCACACAGGACAGGACATTGGAGAGACATTTCTGTCCATGCTTGAGGAATGGGAAATTGATGAGTGGGTTATGCTTGTGCTCAGGGACAGTGGGGCAAATATGGTGAAAGGCATGCACCTTGTTGAGATGCCAGACCTGAGCTGCAGTGATCACATACTGCACCTGGTTATAAATGATGGCCTTAGTTACCAGACAGTGGTGGTGGACATTCTGGCAAAGCTTAAGAAAATTGCTACACACTTCAACCACTCTGTTACGGCACTGCAATGCCTGTCTAAAATTCAGGAGGAGCTAGGTGTCCCACAGCATTCTATCATACAGGCACTACAGACGAGGTGGAACTCTACACTACACATGTTGGTGAGGATGATCGAACAACAAAGAGCCATCACTGCATATGCTAGCGACCATGGACATTTCTCATGTCTGTCAGCAGAGGAATGGTCTATTCATGTCGAACCAGACAGACCCTTGGACCACTGGAGGAGATGACACTGGAATTTAGTAGAGCAGACTCATCCACATGCTGCATTTTACCATCAGTGTTACGCCGTTTACTTGAGTCAGAGGGACCAACCGCCAGGGGTATTCAAACCATGAGAAAAACCATGCTGGATAGCTTACAAAAAAGTTTTGCAAAAGTTAAGGACTCTAAAGAGGTGGTGCTTGCCTGTGTCCTTGACCCACGATTAAAAGAGCGTCCTTTGGTACCAGAAATTCTGACAAAAGTGAAAACCTGGCTGAAAGAGGCTTTACGACACTGTGCTCCTTCCATCCACCAGTGAGGTAGTGGAACCAGAGGGGATCATCGAAGAGCTAGATTAGTGGAAAAACAACACCAACCGTTTCACCAGACTGTCAGTTTTGGCAAGGCAGTACCGCTCCTGTCCACCCTCCTCTGTGGCAAGTGAAAGAGTCTTCATAGGGAAAATGTATGAGGATAGGCGATGCTCTGTGACAGGAGAGAATGCAGAGAAACTTTGCTTCTTGTACTACAACCTGCCTCTGCTGGACTGGAGCTATTGAGGACTGACTGATTCAGTACACTACCTCATATACTATATATAGCAGGGGTCGGCAACCTTTTTGATATGAAGTGCCCTTCTTTCTTGTTTATCAGTGTGCCATGTCAACATTAAGTTTAATGATGACATCACATCCAAATTTAATATCCAGGGAATCTATAATTTTATTCCATAACAACATTTGACAACATTTTATTCCCATAATCAGGACATTGTAATTATATGTGGAGTATGATACAAGGCTGCCATCCTTATGAAAACATCCACATCTGAGTTGAAATCAGTAACCTTACCAACATTACACCAATCTTGTTTATCATCTTAAACTTCACCCAATTATAATGGCAGTAAACGGCAAAACAGGAGAATAAAGTGTAACAAACAGAAATATGAGAACTATACAAGAATGCTGCCAATCTTATGAAACATCCACATCTGAGTTTAAATCTTTTGGCAGCAATAGACTAAAATACTTCTTTCTTTGATGAGCTCCATAATCTGGCGTTCGTATTTAGTCACTTTAAGTTGCACACAAGCTTCGGAGTGGTCAGTTGTCAAACGACTGCGGGAGGGGCTGAGCACACTCTTCATATGTGAGAATATCTGCTCAGAGATATGTCGAGCCGAACACTGTCAGCAAAGCCAATGCAATGTTCCTGAGACAGCAAAACTTCTCTGGTACAGATATCCTGCAGGTGAAGATGCAAGTTCCGTGATCATGCCTTGCGGTGTTGAACTCTTCAGCTCAATCAGCTGCATTATCCAGCTGTATATCCAGCCAGTCCACCAGAGATGAGTCCAGTTCATGTCCATCAAAGCTGCAGTTTGGGATAGTCTTGGCCTTTTTCAGCCAGGAAGGCCTTTACAGCATCAAAGCAGCCGACAAACCGCTCCAAAACTTTTCCACACCTTAGCCACCTGACTGCTGTGTCGAGAGAGATATCTTTGTATGCGCAGTTCATTTCCTCGAGCAGAGACATGAACTGTCGGTGTGTTAGAGCAGATCATTAACTATAATAATAATAATAATAATAATAATAATAATAATAATAATAAATGTTGTTTTTTGGGACGCCTTTCTAAACACTCAAGGAAATCTTACAATGCAAATACATAGATTTAAGAGAGTTGGCTAAGATAAAGCCAACTGATAAACATATTTTAGTAGTAAACATTTTATCTGAGAAATAAATACAAAATAAACTAAATAAAATAAAACAGTCTGGTGAAAGTGGAAAAAAGGGTCAAACGTCATAGGCAACCTTGAAGAGGTGGGTTTTGAGGAGCTTAGCAAACGAGGTGACCATGAAGTTAACAACTTTCACCACTGTAGCCATAAGCTCATTAAGATCTGAATTTTACATTTTTCCACAAAGATTTTCTTTGTGTATTATGCAGTGAAGTTTCATGATGGGGTGACCAACTTGTTCCTCGATTAATGTGACTGCTCCCCACTGTTTCCCGACCATGGCGGGGGCACCATCTGTTTACTGCAAAAATCTTGCTAATGTCAATCCCTCGCTCCTCAAAATGCTCCAGAAAATCTCTGGCTATGTCCTCACCTTTTGTTGTTTCAGGCATTGGCTTTAAGCAACAGAGTTCCTCTCTTACAGTCACATCACTGTATCTTGCTATGACTGCCAAACGAGGTATGACATTTACATCCACACTCTCATCAAGTGCGACGCTAAATACCATGGCTTGATCCATGGCAGATGAAAGCCTCCTTTATATATTCTCCATCAGTGAATGGCTCTCCCCTTTTTGCAATGCAATTAGCAATGTGATAGCTTGCTTTGGTAGCATGATTTCTGGCCGTGGCGAAGACTGAGGGCGTTAGCTTGCTTCCCATACCTGGACATCACACGTTTGATGGATTCAGCCTTGTCTGCCGCATCCTTGAAAGTTTTCTCATGTTTGGTCTCAAAATGGCGTTTAACACTCGATGTTTGGCAAACAACATTTTCAAGACATAAAGTGCACACAGCACGGTCCTTTTGAAATACAAAACCCCACTCTTCGGTCAGTGAGGGTTAGAATGCCCGAACATTACCTTTAGCTTTCTTAGCTAGCGGGACTGCCATTGCCGACATACCACTACCGAGCCCGCTCCGCCAGCAGCGTTACTAAGCCTACTAGCTAATCAGAGCATATGCAGAGTAGGGTGGGTCTTTGCTGCATTTGGATGGGGATAGTTTTTATACAGTCGGTGGGGATGCAAGTCATTCAAACTACCGTATATAATAGGTTGCGCAACTGTGAAAGTTGTAATTTGGCATGCGGATGAAAGAGTATTTCAACCATGATTTCAACAGATCAATTACTCTCTTGCACACATATTGGTTATTGGTTAAGGTACCGCGTGCCCATGGTGGCACGCGTGCCTACTGTTGCCGACCCCTGCTTTAGACTATTGCAATTATTAACTGTTTTGAGGAGCGAATGATAACTTTCGAGTAATGTTGTACAAATGCAGAGGTGAAGTTACCTTGTTACATGATGCTGCGCTTATCCTAGGAAAATTGTATTTGCTTGCATAAACTCTGGGTTAACCAGTTCAACTGTTGACAAATGTAGTAATTGTAAGTCGCTTTGGATAAATGCTGTAAATGTAGTTCAGTAGATTACTCAGATAGTAAAACCAGTCCTAGCTTAAGGCATACACTATCAAAGGCTGTGTTATTTTTTGGTAATCAATTCAAGATTTTTTGATTTAATAAAACCAAACCTTATCACGTATTGACGTATTACATGTTTCCTTGTGTTATCCTTCCAAATATTATTGAATGTAGATTTAGTATGTGTTTTTCCATGCGTGTCTAATAAATTGTATTATTGTATTAAAATTTTTCTCTGTTGTGCATGCCAATCCTCTGAGACTCACCTTTCAGATTAAATTAGACTAATTAAGAATTTTGACTGATAAATAAATACATAAATTATATGCTATCAAAATATAGTATATAGTACATTTATATACAACCATAATTGCAATAAGAATTTTTAAAAAAAAAAATAAATAAAAAAAAAAAAAAAATAAAAAAAAAAAAAAAAAAGGGTACCTCGTGCCGTATTCATTGTCTGAAATGATTTCTCCTGCGAAAGTTGTGCTCCATACCAAACCTCCTAACACTCATTATGGAGCATTGCAAGGCACCTAACCGCTGCAAAGCACTACTAATTTCTGCATGTGTTTGGTCACTCTAAAAACATTTGCAGATTAAGTCTGCAGTGAAGGGTATCCTACTGAATTGAAGCGCTCCTCCGTGGCGGAAAATGTTCCACTTCCCCATTGCGTTCATGGGCAAAACCAAAGTTGAAGTGGATTTTTGGTATTGAAACTGAAAAAACGCTACAAAACTTGTGATTTCTGTTCTTTTTCCCCGTTTTTCCATTCTGGTTTTAAAACAGAAAAACTTGTTTTTCTGATTTGGTTTTGAAACGGAAAAACGAAAGAAGGCAGTAAACACGGATTCAGGTCTCTGTTTCATGTTAGGCTTGTTTTAGGGTGAAGATGGTCAATTTCTGTGCTCTCTATCTGTTCACTACAGGTATGTGTTCCCAATACCCTGTTTTAGAAATAATTTGTTCATTTAAAGTTTTGGCACAGGATAGTCCTCGTGTTGGTCATGGGAAAAATGCATGTGCGGCCTGTTTTGTGCATTGTCTTTCATACAATTTATTCACATTTAATTTTATAATATTAATGTTGTATAATCCTAGAAGTCAATGGTTAGAGAGAAAGGAATCATATGTAAATACAAAAGCCTAATGCGAGATATTTGTTTTCCATTCTTATTTTCATGTATTTTACTTTTATGATTTTCGTATTACTGTCAAGTCAGTCTGCATTTTACTTGGCTGTGAGAGGCTTGTTTTAAGGTGAAGATGGTCAACTTCTGTGCTCTCTAATGTTTGGCTTTACATTTTGCATCAAATTGTGACGAAAATTAAATAGCAATGAATTTGCTTGATCTCTACAGTGATGAATAGTGATGAATATTGTATAAGCTAGGGTAATTGATTAACTATTTTCATCAAAATTGAACATAGCCTCGTTTCTGAATGACCGTTTGTGGCGAATATGAATCCATTTTTATATTTAAATAAACATCAATAAAACATTTAGCAGTTTTTTATATGATACACTCACTCATTGTAATTACACCTCTTCATACAGCATAATTATATCCAGGTAATGGCCCACTATTAAAATATCACCTGCTATTGTGTATTGTGATTATCTGCGAAAAAAAATATCTTCATTAACTTTTGAATGAAAAGTACTGTTGGCTCACATGGCATGTACACACACATTCCATAGCACAGTTATAAGCAGGTAATGACCCACTCAAGAATATCAGCGTATTCAATATTGACGTTGACCCTTTAACAACAATTGTTGTTATTACCAGGGAATTATCAGTGAGTTATAAGTGAATAAAGCGTATATAATATTCTTTTGTGAATATAAAACTCTTCTAAGCATTATTTGTGTATTCCCAAGTATAATATTATGCAAAAAATGCTTATTATTCAGATTAAACTCTGAAAGGTGTATGGTGGCGAGGACATGTGTACATGTAAAACTACTGATCTGTCGGGTTCCTGTGCGCCACCTGGTGGATGAGTCAAGAGTTGCTGTGAACCCGTACCCACCCTTACAATCCACAAGGACAAAATCTAAGTAGTTATTAAATGTTACTTGCAGGTGAAGAAGACGAGGGCCGTGCGAACCAGCAGGTCCACCAGCGTCTTCCAGCGGTCTGAGACGTGAGCAACCACAGGTTGAATGAGGATCTCCGCTGGAACGTAGAACTGCAGGGCGAATGTTATGAATATCCCAAAAGTATACAGCAATTTCACTATCTGGTATGTCCTGCATGGAGGGGGGGGGGATAGAGAGAGACAGGCAGACAGAAAGAGAAGACAGAGTCTTTCCTTGCCCGATTCAAGGATAAAGTATAGTGAGTGTTGTTTGGTTTCAATGCAGCCCTTTGAGACTGTAATGTGATTAAGAGTAAGAGCAATTCATTTGATTCAACTACATTTGTATCTTTAACTATTTTGTCCCCATTTGTGTTGGATTGATGCCCTTAAGCTCACCAGCAGTTGGGCAGGTTTAGCGTGATGCTTCCAGCAATGTGCTCTCCAAAGCAGACGTATCCGATGATCCCCAGGCTGATATAGAGCAATGTCACAGCTGCCATGCCCACGTAGAGCACTTGATTAAACCTCTCTGGCTGCTGCATATTGTTCTCCAGAGGAAGAACCTGAAAAATAGAGAACCTTCCTTTACAGCAGTGGTGGTTAAAGTAGGCTCCTACATTAGACTTGGAATAATGATAGGGGTAAATAATGTTGAGTTTTTCTTGACATATTGTCAGATATATCCCCATAATTTATTGTAACATAATATTATGTTAGGGGTGTTACAGTATTATACAGTAAAACAATACAAACAGCTATTTAAACACTGTTTTAGTTAGTTTATAATGTATTTCTGTCACAACCCTGCCTGTTCCCTGGTCTTGTTTTCCCCCCAAGTCTGTTTTCTTGTTCCCCAGTGTCTGTTTCCCTGTGTTCTCTCTGGCCCCGCCCTTGCTCTGCCTTGTCTCCTTTTTTGGTCCTTCCCCTCGTTGTTCCTTCACCGCCCTCACCTGTGTCTCGTTCTCCCTAGTGTATTTAGTCTCTGTTCTCCCTTGTCTCGTTGTGGGTTCGTTGTGCTTCCTGTCGTGTTGTTCCTGGTCCTTGTCTTTCCTGGTTTGCCTTGCCTTGCCACCAGTAAGTTTTGTTTCATGGACCTTTTCTGTTTTTGGTTTTCTCCCTGGCCTTTGGCCTTGTATTTTAGTTTGGACCTTTTCTGTTTTCAATAAACCCTGTACACCACTGCCTGCCTCCCTGCTCTGTTCTGCATTTGGGTCACCACTCCACACACACCTGACTATTTCATATTCTTCATGTAGTGCATTGAACAACAAGGCATTAACAATGCCTTTATATAAACTCTTGATGATATAAAGGCTATACTATACGTATTTCGTTTAAAAAAAAATGCAGTCCTTTCCAGTCTATTTAATCTCACAAGCAAATGTCTGTATTGTATAAAATATAATAATACATACTTACAATAACAAACAAACAACAGAGAATAGTGAGGATTATATTTTGCGTCTTTCCAAGTCAAGTCTTCAGTCAGTGATAAAATATCAAGTCTAAGTCGAGTCACCAAAATTCTGGATTTTTTTCAAGTAAAAATCTCCAGTTAATCTATTAATTAGAGTCACAATAATACACTTTGTTATTGTGACTCCAGGTAACTCGAGTTACAATAATACACTGTTATTGTGTAAAGCACCTACCACTCCAATGCCTTCGAAGGCGAAGATGGCCATCCCAAAGAACAAAGGGTAGGTCCTGGCACTGCCAATTGCTGGCAGGTCGACGGAGTAGGAGATGTTCTGCAGGACAAATAGGAAACTCCAGGATTTTCTATGATCCCCTCCCACATAAAATATATTGAATATACAGTGTATATATTGTAACAGAACTCCAATATATTCTTGGTTATCATTTAAGTGTAAAGTAGTTTGTTTCTGGTAATGTTTTGAATATGCTCCAGTTTTCAAGAAAACTAGCATATTCCTTCCATCCCTTCCCTGGGGTCATTAGTCAACACCTTTTAACAGTACTCTCCATATGTCATAGTGCTGAATTTTTGTAAGGGCTCTAAGTGGCAGGAAGTTGTTTGTTTTTTCCATGGCTGTTTCTCAAGGAAGCCTGACTGCTGCCTCCCATAGAGCCCCACTCTGCCCCAGGTCTGTAGATATAAACTGGATTGGAACTGGAAGTAAGGACTGTACATTTACTGCATTTAGAAGACGCTTTTATCCAAAGCAACCATTAGTACATTTGTCAACAGTTGAACTGGTTAACCACCGTTTTTGCAAGCAAATAACATTCATCCTAGAATAAGGACAGCATCATAAAGTTACTTCTTATGCATTTTTAGTACATCACTCGAAAGTTATCATTCACTCCTCACACAGTCATTAAATGCTAGCAGCCTAAATTCTGGCAAAGTGCTTAATATTCTAAAAGCTGATCTAGCAGAGTAGAAAGGAGGAAACAAAATTTTTTTTAATTTAAAAGAGGAGGAAAAGAGGACAGAACAAGGATTGTTGAGGATTTTTGTTAGTGGGATTGGGGCTATGAGGTAGAGAGATCGGTGGCCAAGGTACTGAGGTGGATTTTGAAGAGGTGGGTTTTAAAATCTTGCAGAAGATCGGTAGTGACTCTGCTGTTCTGACCGCTGCAGGAAGCTCATTCCATCATTGCAGCACCAGGACAGAGAAGAGTCTGGACTGGGCTGCGCGACTTTTACGCGCAGCTCGTAGCGATGGAAGTGCCAGCCTGACAGCCGAGGTGGTAGATCCAAGTGCACTGGTTGGGGCTTGGCATCTTACCATGGCTTGGAGGTAGAGTGGGGCAGTTCCTTTTGCTGCCTTGTAGGCAAACACTAATGTCTTGATTCGGATGCGGGCTGAGATGGGGAGCCAGTGAAGGTCTCTGAAGAGGGGGGTTAAGTGGGAGAATGGTTGGTTGGTTAAATACTAGACGTGCTGCTGCATTTTGGATTCGGTGTAGGGGTCTGGTAGCGACCGGTAATCCGGCGAGTAGAGAGTTGCAGTAGTCTAGACGTGAGATTACTTAATTTGTGAGGAACGGCCTTATCCTTCTGATATTGTAGAGGGCAAATCTGCAGGCTCAGGTCGTTGCGGCAATGTTGGCTGCGCAGGACAGTGGATTGTCCAGGACAACTCCGAGACTCTTTGCAGTTTGACAGGAGTACACTGTGGTGTTCTCAAGGGTAATGGACAGGTCCACTTGAGGGCAGTTCTTTAGGAGGTAGAGTAGATCTGTCTTTTCAAGGTTGAGCTTGAGATGATGCAAAGACATCAAAGCACTGATGTCAGCGAGACATTTAGAGATTTTAGTTGAGATCTGCGTGTCAGATGGAGTGAATGAGAGGTAGAGTTAAGTGTTATTGGCATAGCAGTGGTTGGAGAATCCGGGAGAAAAGAGCTAAGAGATCTAGTTACAGTGAGAAGAGTAAGGGTCCCAGGACTGTCACCATGAGAAGAGCGGTTTCAGAGCAAGCAGCCTTGAACCCAGATTGGTGGGGGTCCAGGAGGTTGTGTTGTGAGAGGTAGGAGGACAGTAGCGGGTAGAATTAGCGGGGGCCAAGAGAGGACTTAGGGGGAGAGAGAATGAGACAAAGTGATGATCGGACACCAGAAGGGGGGTAATTGACAGTTTAGAGGCCGTGCGAGATCTGGTGATTCAGAAGGTTTCCTGCCCTGTGTATTGGAGGAGAAGGCGAGAGTGTGAGGTCAAATGAAGAAAAGAAATTAAGAAAGTCTGATGAGTGCAGCTTCTCTGGGGGGATGTTGAAGTCACCAAGGAGCGTGAGCGGTGTTCCATCTTCAGGGAAGAAGTTTAAGAGGACATCTATCTCATCTAGGAAGTCCCCAAGCGGTAGATGACGAAAATTGTGAGTTTAACAGGATGGGTGACAGAGACAGCGTGGAACAATATAGGTCCACTTGGGAGAGATGAGAAGTCCCGTTCCACCCCCCCCTGCCAGACGACCTGGGTGTGTGGGAGAAGGAGTACGCTGAAAAAAGGGCTGCTGGGGATGCCGTGTTGGTCGATGTGATTCAGGTTTCTGTCAAGGCGAGTACAATTTTAAAATTTACAATTTACAATTTTTGTAATGAAGTAAGTGCAGAGCCTCAAACAAGGCGTAGGCAGAAATTGTCTCGGTCTTCTTTACAGCGGACTGGCAGTTCCAGAGTCCTCCAGCTACTACTAGGGCGGCAGCAGGCGATCGGGGTCGGTACACTAGGTTGGATGGATTTCTATGTCGGGGCTGAGAGCATGCTCTGCGAGCACATGTTAGTACAGGAATGAAGAACCAACACATAATTGCAAACAAGAAAGATTACAAATACTAGCGGGATACTAGCCAACAGTCTTTGCACTCATATGCGGCGGGTTTGGCGAACAGTGTTTACCGTGAGACAGTAGTAGTATATCAACATCAGGCTGCCTGCCATTGCCAAGGTGGCCACCAGGGAGAAGGGCGCCAGGTACTTAAGGTTGCGGATGAAGACCAGCAGGATTATGGGTGGCAGGAAACACAACATGTAGAGACGAGAGTCGAAGCTAGGCACCAGCAACTGCGTCTGATTGGTGTGGTTCACACTGCAGTCGGAGGTGGTGCTGTTAGCTGCCTCCACAACCTGGAAGGGTGGGGGGGGGATGCCATCATCATTTAGGACAAGCCTCTTGGAGAAGAGAACCAATCTGACATGTATTATGTCATTCAAAGAACCGATTTCTAGTAAAGAGCATAATCTGATATAGATGGGAAATACTACCATCTAATGGTAAGAAACAGCACTACACTATCAAAAGTACTAGAAGTCATAAGTGCTAAAGGCCAATGATTTATCTTTGAAAAAGAATGTAATGTACAGTATACAAACATAAAGCATGACATACATATCATAGTATGCCATGTTTGACTTATTATAATTCAATGAGAGCAAATCAGACTTTCAAAGAATTGAAAGAAAGCTAAATATGCGCGTTCCTGACCTGTTTGACGTTGTCACTCAGGAAAACAAAATAGGCACAGCAGAAACCCAACTGGGTAATAATGAGAAACACATTCACTGTCTGTCTGAGAGTAAGGGAGAGAGTAGGAAATTATTACACATAAGAAAAACAATGATGCAATTAAGAATACATAGACAAGAATAATTTATCACCTTGCATATATGCGGGCGGTGGGTGTGGGTGTGTGTGGACGGGGAAGGGGGGGGGGATTCTGTACAAGCTATGAGAAGAAGTAAGGCAGGATAGTCTAGTAGTCTGGGTGTTCAAGTCTCAGACGGCAGGTCGTTGGTTCGAGCCCGAGAGATGGCCAACGTGTAAGCATCCTTGAACCTTGAGCAAGATGCCTAACCCATATCTTTTCCTTGTAATATTAACTGTACTCATTGTAAGTCGCTTTGGATAAAAGCGTCCACTAAATGACTTAATTGTTAAAACCTAAATGTAAGTAAGCATTCTTACTTCCCCCAGTGTGAATGTCTCCTCAGCCAGGACACGTTCTCCATCGCAAACTGCATTGCTTCTCCGTAGTTCAAAAAAGGTTTGTGCATCCTGAGGGAAAAACAAAAGCATTCTAAAATAAAAGCCACCATGAGCTTCCATAACCAAAAATTCAATTTTTTCTATACAATAACCATCGATTTTGATAATTAAAGAACAAGGCTGGCGTATATAACTTTTTTATTTTGTCAACATAACTACAAGGTTTTTCTTCTAACATTATCTATGTTGCCAACATTAGATATAGCTCTTACCTTGGAAGCCATAGGACTCCATTGTGGTAAAACCTCACATCATAAAAGATGTTTCAGGAAATGTTTTCATTGTAACTATACTTTATGGTGACAAATGCAACAGTGCAACAGTGACTGTGACTGTGTAAAGAGTTTCTTAAACAAGAAATTTATATGACCTACTGTATAAATAATAGCTTTATCTGCCGTTAGGTGGACAGTACAAGAGAAACATTGTAGGTCTTCTTAGTTTATCTAAACAATATGAAAAAATATAGAATTACATAGGCTGCCTAGTTTAACTTGCCATATTGGCTAGCCCCTCTTAATATGATATGCAAATGTATGTGCACATTTTTGTGTCACTGTGTTTGCAGAAGACACTTGAGGCAGAAAGCAGTGTCTGTTGCTGTAGTAACTCTCTTTTTGATGCATACACCAAATCACTTCTGCGTGTAGGTATATGCTATTGGTTTCCTTGGAACTTGGATAGATGAATCGCAATACTAGTAGCAATAAATAGTTAGCCTACCATAAAAGTTATACTATGTCACTTTGACCAGAAATTTGGAAATTACATTATCCTAGCATTCAAATGAATATGATTTGAACAATGAACATTTACAGATGATACAATGACTACCCAAAACAAGATTAGAGATGGGCGACTAGAGAACGACTGGGGCAGTGGTGAGAAGAACGAGGAATAGGGAAGTGTTGATAAGAGCGCAGCGATTCTACCACTGTCATGACACTGGACACCTAGTTCTTCAGTCAGTCTCTCTACTGAGTCTATCCTACTCTGCTGTTTATCTATGGTCTCTCCTGTGTCTTCCACCCAATGTACTTACTTCTCACTGAGGTGATGAGAACATTTAACCAGGAGTCTCATGCAGTGAATGGCGATGACGCCCATGAACAGCAGACTGATTGGGCCCACCTTAAAGGAGGTGGTTAAAGAGAATTTGAGGGAATAGGGGAGAGAAAGTAAGATACAGATTTATTACACAGGATAGAGGAAAGGATAGAAAAATGCAACCTGTCTGCTTAGTAAATACTAGCATCGCTGCCTATCGCCGCTTATTGGGAGAGGACTGCGGGCATTTGCGTTTGTCTTTTTAACAACGGCCATGACGTTGAATTACTTTGCACAGATCCATATCACTCCGCGACCAAGTAACGTTAGAAATTAATATTAGAAAGCAAACTGTCTAAACTCTTTGACAGTTGAAACAAGAGATTATGACTGCTTCGCATCGGGCTGAACCATGCCCCTTAACTGTGATATAATAAGCACATACCATGGCATGTCGTGAGCTATTGCTTAAATAATCAGTTTGTTTAAATGAGTATAGTTGAATTGCCTGTTTCTACCAATATGCTTATTGATCCCTGTAGGGAAATTTGTGGTTTCAACTCGTACAGGACAATGTAGTGATATATCAATAATATTGAATAATACACAAGACAATAAAGTAAATAAATACTAATGCACTCATGACCTCATTTCTTGTTGTTAGTTTTACACCTTGGTGAATTCCAGCCTATAGTGTGACAGCTAAGTAATGGCATGTTTGTGGGTGTGATTGTGTGTATGTTCTTACCACCAGCCCTGCGTACTTGACAGCGAGCGGCAGGCCCAGCAGCCCTGTGCCAATGTTCCCCTTCAGCAGGTGGATCAGAGTCTGAGAGAATCTAGAAGAAAACAATCAAGGACAACATTCATCTCTCTTCTCATCTAATTCAATGTCAAATAATATAGTTTTTTCTATCCAAATTGTATCTAATCTAATGTAATCTATTCTAATATAATTGTATCTAACTGAATATATCTATTTTCTAATCTAACCTACTTTAAATAACTAATCAAATCTATCTTTATCTATTCTGATCTATCTAGTTGTATCTATTCTAACATACAACTTTACAGTAACAGTAATTGTAGTGTAACTCAATCTTTAATTTAATCTAATCTTAATCTAATCTAAAGTAATATAATATGTAGTTTTATCTATGTTGGGATTCTTACGTTGTTCCGGCTGACCCCCCAATCCTCTGGTAGCTGTTTTGGTCTCTGGCAGATGCTGAAGGAAAAGACATGTCTTCTTCTGACGGGGTGTTAGCCTGGTCCAGCAAACTAGCACCTCGAGAGGAGAAACAATGAAGGTTGTCATATTCATATTCATGCTGTGGACCATATTAACATGCATTATAAGCTTGTATTGAATAAATCCACACACTATAAACTATACATAAGGGATGAATATCATGCCACGATTCGAAGATGAAAAAAAAGCTTTGAAAAAGGTTGAAACTCAATGTTTGAAAGCTTGAAATCTAATAAAAAAGGTTTTGCAAGCCTGAAATTTTATGCGTTTTCCTGCTTCACAACTGCAGGATGGATCTATGCTGTCATGTTATTTACGCCAAATTCTGACCCTACCATCTGAATCTCGCAGCAGAAATCGAGACTCATCAGATCAAGCAACGTTTTTTCAATCTTCTATTGTCCAATTGTGGTGGGCCCGTGGTTTTGTGCTTTCAGAGTTTTGTGCACGTTGT
The DNA here is from genome assembly GCA_025447815.1 of Percopsis transmontana. Lineage (NCBI taxonomy): Eukaryota > Metazoa > Chordata > Actinopteri > Percopsiformes > Percopsidae > Percopsis > Percopsis transmontana. Next base: position 18,856 of record JAOEHI010009491.1, read on the forward strand.
GCATTTAGAGACTCTCTTCTGCATACCTTGGTTGTAACAAGTGTTTTTTTTAGTTACTGTTGCCTTTCTATCAGCTCAAACCTGTCTGGCCATTCTCCTCTAACCTCTGCCATCAACAAGGCATATTCGCCCAGAGAACTGCCGCTCATTGGATATTTTCTCTTTTTCGAACGCCGTATGGTTGTTTGGGAAAATCCCAGTAGATCAGCACTTTCTGAAATACTCAAACCAGCTCATCTGGCACCAACAAGCATGCCATGTTCAAAGTCACTTAAATCACCTCTCTTCTCCATTCCGATGATTGGTTTGAATTTACATCTACATGCGTAAATGCATTGTCAGCCACGTGATTGGCTGATTAGATATTTGCGTTAACGGCCAGTTAAAAATGTGTACCTAACGAAGTGGCCGGTAAGTGTATGCATGTATATTTATGTATGCATGTATGTATGTATGTATGTATGTAGAACAATTTTTTTTCCTGCTGATCCATGTTCTAAACGTTTTATAAAAAGGATAGTAGAAATGCTATGAGCATAAATTTGAGATGTGCCTTAGCACTTCAGTAAACTGTATTCCCTCTGCTTCTATTCTGTTGATAAAAAGCGTGCTTTGATTTCAGTACCTTCTCTCTGATGATCAGTGGATGCCATGTGAGGGCTGTTGGCAGTGGTTTGTGCTCCTAGCCTCTCAGATCTTAATGTTGAATGAATGGATGAATGTATTCCACATTGACAAGGATCTGCTAAAATCAGAAACACAAACCACAAACATTAAGACATGACTAAAGACCCTTTTACCCAGCAAGGAAAACACCCACGAACTATACCAGTCAGAATCTCAATTGTCAGAGCCTTTGGAACTTTCATGAATACTGCGTTTGACCAATCAGTGCTGCTCAGAACTCCGCCTCCATAGCTCCTGTGCTGAATATAGTACTACCAGAAAGACCAAAACATTAAGCCGCGAACTATGGCCCAAGAAGCAAAATTTGCCCTGGTCCCTCCTTTAGAAGAGCCAAAAGTTCCTGGATTTCAAGGTCCTGGTCCAATTACCTGCCGTGATAAAGGTGCTTAGTATGGAAAGATCACATGACAGGCCCTGACACAATCTTATTCTGCCAAAGACCAGACCAGACAGGAGTTAACCAACCAACCAAATTTAAAAAAAAAGAATTAGAATTTTATATATATATATATATATATATATATATAGTTCAGTACACTTAAATCCTAGACTCTGTAGCTTCCTTCAATGAATATGAAATCATGCCGCAACATTGAGTTCCATTGTTTCTCAAAAACATACTTCTAGCGAGTTGCTTGCCGTCTCTGAGTAGTGCGTTGAAGTTACTGCAGTTTGCAGAATCTAATTGTTGTAGTTTTTAATTTAAGACATATCTATATATTTGATTAAAAATGTAAATATTAATTTGTTGTGGTAGAATTTCTATTGTATGTTGACAAATGTACTAATTGTAAGTCGCTTTGGATAAAAGCGTCTGCTAAATGCTGTAAATGTAAATGTAAAATGTAAATGTAAATGTATCACAACAAACATGAATCACATGAGAATAGTGATTTGCAGATGTTCAAAGCATGTTTTTTATATACAATTGGAAGTCAATTCGGGATGAATACACCTGTGAGTTACCAGTGCAGTACCTGGAACAAGGGGTTAGCCTAATTAATGGCGAATACCAGATCATTTTTGTATTGTCATTACTTATTCCACCCCTGTTACTTGCTGAACTGAACCACAGTAATACACCACAGGGCAGCACGATGATCTTGTTCCAAAGTTCAAATATCATTTTTACAGTTTGACTTTCTAATCATCTACACGTCTGAGCATGGGGCTACATTGTTTCAAAAAGAAAGACTTATCTCTTATTATACTTCGATTTTTAGGATTGTACCAAAAGGTCTAGAAAATTGACTTTTAGGAAAATTCCTGTGTGAATAGGGAATGGAACCCCTAACCCTGCAGTGTTAAGTGCCTTGTTCTAACCATTGAGCTGCACATGGAATTGAAACCCCATTATAGTTCAAATATCAAAACCAAATATGCAGTTGCAAACATTTGGCTGATTTAGCCAAGATGTCTCAGGTCTCACACAGCAGAGGTAGGCAGGGCAAGTTAAAAAATGTTAACTCAACAAGTGGTGGATAAACATTAGCCAGGATATCAAGTCACCTACATATTTTGGCATGCTGAAAGCAATTTAATTGCATTCAACAACATATTTAAATGTAATTAATTTGGTGGGCATAATGTTTTGGTGATAGAGCTGAGTTAAGAAGTGGGACAATCATAATAACATAAAGCCTACACAAACAAAAATACAATCATATACATCTTAAGATAAAACTCGCTAAAATACTAACCTTAGCTCTCTCCATAGTGCCTCTGCGGTACGAGCACAACAGCTTTGGGGTGAGCTTTTTGTGAACGCGCGCTTCCTTTGATCGTACCACAGAGGCACTATGGAGAGAGCTAAGGTTCGAAACTGACTTTTTTTAGCGAGTTTTATCTTAAGATGTATTGTAGAAGTGAAATCCAATATTTTTAAACAACAGCCTATGTGTTTGTGTTTTTATGTCTTTATTAACACAATGAACTACTGTTATTTCTATTAATAAAATATATTATATTTGTGAGAGACTTTTCATTTTGAATATTATGGACTTTTGGAAGAAAGTGTGCTCATTCATTTATAGGCTAAATATAAAATCGCTATTTGATCATATTTGTCTTGAATCCAACTCCATTATAGCAGGTAAAGCACATCCTGACAGCTTAGAATATTACTGTCAGATATTGTTCCCTCTCTGTTACATAGGAAAGGAGGCTCACACATCTTTTAAATTCATCCTGCTGACTTCTTTCCCCACAATAGATAATTCCTGTGATTTTCAGGCTGATATCATTAAATTTGACTATATACAACAGGGAGAACTCATCCTGAAAGCTTGGAATATTACTGTCAGATACTGTTCCCCCTCTGTTCAATATGAAAGGAGGCTCACACATCTTTCAAATTCATGCTCCTGACTTCTTTCCCCCAATTCATTAAGTCAGCAGTATGAATTTGATGATGTGTGAGCCTCCTTTCCTATGTAGTAGTTCGTAGTTCGACATAAAAACACAAACATATGTGCTGTTGTTTAAAAATATAACTAGACAGTCATGAAATTTGGATTTCACTTCTACAATACATCTTAAGATAAAACCTTTATTCATACAGTCTATGGAAAAACTCGCTAAAACAAAGTCAGTTTTGAACCTGAGCTCTCTCCATAGTGTCTCTGTGGTACGAGCACGACAGCTCGGTGCGAACTTTTTGTGAAAGCGCGCTTCCTTCGTCCTTCGGGCTATTTCGGACAGGTTGCGGGACTAGGGGAAACACATCTCGACACAACTCGATACAACACCTGTATCAATAAAAACGTCACTTAATTTCCTGTATAATTCGGGTCATACATTCTGACAGCCCCATTACTTTAGGGTTTGTGTCTCCCACAAAACAGCCCCACCAGAAACACAATTGTAATTAAATTAACTGGCCCGGGCCAAGTATAAATAATATTGTACTTTAAACATGTCAAGTGGTATGGAATCTAAGAATAGAAACGTGGTTCTATTTTCATTCCATTTAATTAAAACACAAAGGCCAGAATTCTTCAGAAGCAAATTAAAAGGGCAGTCAGCAAGACGATAAACAGCTGAGATGGCATTCATCAATAATCTATTTTTATTTTGCTCCATGTTGGGGCCTATATGATATATCGTCTATATAAATGATCATGTAAATCTGGTGCTATGAACCTACCTTGTGACACCTATTCTGCAGTCGGCTGTTGTTGTTGTTGTTTCTTTTCTTCTATCTGAGTTCCAAATCTGTACCGCAGCTTTCATTTTCACATAACTGCTATAAGTAAGTGGATCAAATTAGCTATAACCGCCGCGATTGATTAATAGAAAACCACTAGGAAGACTCTGAGGTGGATCTACAGTCTGTGATTCGGAGTAGCAACGGGAGCAACGGAACACTTCCGGACGGAGCCTCGTAGGGCACGTGACCAGAACCCGTGCCTGTCAGGTGACTGTGTCCCAGCCAAAGTAACTTTCTAATGATGACTTTTTTTTTCTTTTCGTAAAGGCCCTTTCCGAACAGATCGCGGCATGCGCTACCCTTGCCGCTTTTCCCCCTTTTTTATTGAATATAGAGAAAATATACCAACAATATAGACATAACACAAACATAAAACAGTGTAATACAAAGCGCACATGTAATGCACAGTGTAAGCTACTATAAAAATACCATAATGATTATGTAAATCCTACATAGAAAAAAAATATATAGGCTATATGAAAAAAATAAAATACAGAAGTAAACAGAACAAAGACTATCCAATAAGCTAGAAGGAACATTCAGAGGACACTATTCCATACTATGTATTTATGATATGATAGTCAGATACATATTGTATGTGTTTTAGTGCCCTTTTGTTTTTAGAGCCACTATACCACCAGAGGTATAATAACTATGTCAATTAGAAAAATACTAAAGGTAGGTTTCTAGTTTAGATATCATCTTATGAATAAAGAATTTCCCTATTATATAAAGGTTTACAAAATATTGACATTTATTGTCAGTATGAGAGGAATAAAATAAAATATCTACACTTTCTATGTGAATATTTGTATGAAGTTTGTTAGACAGATAACCTTCCAAATCTTTCCAGAAAATTGCAGGGAATGTCTAATTTGCAAACAAATGCTCTATATTTTTCATTTTCTATTTCACAAAAACCACATTATTTTTTAACATTACTGTCACAGCCTGGTCTGTGACTTTAGGATTTTCCCTGTGTTTCCTGTTGGTTTTCCTTGTCTGTCTTTCCCTGTGTCTCCTCCCCTTGAGTGTGTGTGGCTCAGCAGAGGCGTGGCTCTTCAATCAGCACCTGACACACCTGACTGCCATTACTCATCAAACGCAGTATAAGAAACCCGGCTCGTCACTCATTCATCGCCTGATAAAAAAAAATAAAAAAATAAAAAAACTCCTGCTTTAATTAACTTGGCTGCAAGTAACCTCATCTGTGTTTTCCTCTGTCACCAGCAACTACCTCTCTGAACCTGTCTCCAGCTGATCATCGAGCTTTGCCTGCCTTAAAACCCTCCACCATCTGATCCCATCTACTTCCACCAGGAAATCCACCACACCGCATGATCTCACTCACTCTCTGAGCCTATACGGAAAATAAAACGGTTAACCTCAATCTCCTGTCTTAGCGTCTGACTCTGCTTCTGGGGTCCAACCCCTCAGCCGACTGTAACAATTGAAGCAGTATTTAGACAGTACCTCAGTACCTCATTGCAGGGATAAAATTTATGTTTGATCAAAAAAGATATCTCTGACTTTATTGGTTACAAAAAAGAGGTGTGTTGTAGACCATGCCAGTTAACTTCATAGTGTGAAGCCTATTTGAAAATAGCTGGGGTAGATTTCCTGTTAAGCATATCTCTTATGAATTTGCACTTCCACATTCTCCTTAACTGCTACATGCTGCTACACCATAATATATGTTCAACAATATTAATAATCCAGTTGGTATAGCTTTTATTAAAGCATTACATTCCTTTAGTAAGATATCGGTGTTGTATTTGCGTTTGAATTCCTCATAAGTATAAAGAGTTATCATTCATCAACTGGTTTACCAATAGTATATTGTCAAACAAGCTCTTCAAACGTGTTTTATATCTATACTTAATCATGATTGTTCCATCTGTAACATCTTTTAACGATGCATACTTGGGGAGCAAGAGTATGCGTGAACTGGAGGAAAACACAGGCAGACGTGGAAGCAATAAACACTCAGAGTGTATTTTAATAGTGAACTGAAAGACACAGCGTACACCTAGACAGCAACACGGGCTACAGGACAAACAATGATTGACATAACGCACACGACCGGTCAAACTTAAATAGAAACATAAATTAATAGTCAATTTCCCACAGGTGTGGGCAGAGCTGCGCTCCACAGCATTGGAGTGGCAGAGAGCGTACGCCGTTATGTGCGCACACCCCAGTCGTGACAGTACCCCCACCTAAGGCGTTCCTCCTGGCAACGCCGACAAGAGTTAAATGGCCAGGACTGGGATCGGCAATGTAGACGGGACACGTCTGGGACCCCTCAGGTAGCTGAGCCAGGACCCGGCGAGGGTGGCAGGAACTCTCTGGTGGTCGACATTTGTGCCAGGACCCCACAGGTGGCAAGACTCGGCAGTGGCAAAACGACTCCAGTAGTCGACGATGGCAGTGGGACCCCTCAGGCAGTCGGCAAGAACCCTCTGGCGGCCGGACCAGGAATGGGCTGCGACGGCTGGGACCCCCAGGCGGCCGGTGGCGCTGGCTTGACCCCTCAGGTGGCCGGACTAGGAATGGGCTGCGACAGCCGGGGCCCACAGGAGGCCAGTGGAGCTGGCTTGACCCTCAGGAGGCCAGAACAGGGACGGGCTGCAACGGTGAGGGCCCTCAGGCGGCCGGACCGAGGACAGATTGCGGCGGTGAGGACTCTCAGGCTGCCGGACCCTCAGGCTGCCGGACCCTCAGGCTGCCGGACCGGGGACTAGCGGCAGCAGCTGGGACCCTCAGCAGGCCAAACCAAGGATGAGCGGCAGCAGCGGCTGCTGCCCGGCTCCTCACTCGACCTGCCCGGGGGCAGGCTGCGTGGCAGCATGGGTTCTCCAGCGGCTGGACCATGGACCGGCTTCACCGGCTTCATAGACCAAAGCTTAGACGGGCTGCGGTGACGTGGACCCCCAGCAGCCAGAACAGGGACAGGCTCCAACTGCAAGGACTCCAAGGCGACCAACCCAGGCACAGGCTGCGGCGCGTGGACCCTCCAGCGACCAAACCGTGGCTCTGGCGGCATGGCTTCTCCAACTGCTGGACTAGGGGCAGGCTCCGGCGGTGACTAGTGGCGCAGGCTGGACCCCTCAGGCGGCCAAGGTGGATGGTGGGGACCTTCAGTCAGGCGTGCTGATGGGCTACGGTTCCAGGCCAGGCAGCGGCGTAACGTTGAGTGCGCTGGCCGTTTGCAGCACCTCAGCAGGAGGTGGTGGGGCGTCGAAAACACTGGCTGTTGAAGGCTCCTGGGCACGGGCCGGCATGGCGTCAGACTCACTCAGCAGCGGCGGCTCCTGGGCTGGGGGCAGCGGCACATCGGGGACCAGCGGTGGCTCCAGGGCCGAGTGTAGCAGGACGACAGACACGCCTGAGCCCCCTGATTGCAGGCGGATGGAGCTGGCCTGGCCGTTGGGATGCCTACGGGCGGAGCTCGCTCCGTACAAGCCAATGTAGCGATGTAAGTGCTGGCAGGGGTGGTCCTCCGAGGGCGGGTGGGCTGAGCTTGCTCTAGGCGAGGCAGCATAATGTTGGATGCGCTGGTGGTCAAGGCCCTCTAAGCGCCGACAGGCGGGGCAATGCGGAAGGCTGCCTCCAAATTACCCAACGCATTCCCGTATGGGTCCTCAATGTCTGATTCCGAGAGAGCGTCGAGGGGAGTGTGGGCCGCCTATCGCTAATCCCCTACCTCTGAGGCGTCGACCGGATAGCCCAGCATGATGCTGCCCAGACCGAGGCGGAGGCAGTTAGTGGGGGGAGCCTCGCTAGCATTCCACCGGCGGCATGCTCTCCCGCGCTGCTGCACCACTCCAATGCCATGCCGAGGCTCAACGCAACAGCATGGAAGTTGGTAGAACGGAGGGAGGGCACGCAGAGGTCCCCCTACATACTGCCGTGGCCGAAGGTAGCCTGAAGAAGTCCTACCCACTCCTGATACGAGCAGGGGCAGTCTGACCCACTCTGCAGGAGCGCTCTCGCTGGTGAAAAGCTTGACCGGTGAAAAAGAATTCCAGCACGGGCCTCCTCAGAATGGTAAATGATTGCGACGGCTGGTGCTCCGTATGACATCTCTCTGGTGCCTGTTACCCCAGCGGCGTTTGACAGCACACCGGACGTCCTGGAGGATTTCCTGCCCCAGTGCAAGCGATAGTTCGCCCATACCTGGACCAAGGAGGCCGACCGAGAGACCATCCTGAGTTTTTCCTTAACGGTTAGGCCTCCCTCTGTGTAGAGCGCTCCCGTCGGAGCGGGGCAGGCGGCTCACGCACCTACCAGGAGTGGGCGAAACTGCTCCGGGCCACGCTCGGTCCTGCCGGGACGTAGTGAGTTTCTGGCGTACCTCTTCACCACTCTGGCAATCTCTGCTCTCCAGCCCGGAGCGACGGCATGGTGATGGAGCGGAGCATCAACGCGGGGGAGTTGCCACCATGCTCACCGATCTTTGGCGTTCCCGATTCTGACTTGGACCTCGCAGACCTCCTCGAGCTGCTGTATAACGCAGTGTGCCAGGCGCCGTACCAGGGCACACGCCAAGCCGTTTGGAGGAAGCCGTTAGGAGGAAGCCCTTCGGGGAGCGGGAGAACACCACGCCTGTGCGCCACCGAGCTGGATCGAGCATCTCCATCCGCCGTGCAGCGCACCCATCATCCCGCTACCCTCGGTCCTGGAGCCGCCGCTGGTCCACAAGCCAGATGCGGCCCCCAGCCCAGGACCCTCAGCTGATCCGCACTGTCGATGCGCCGCTGCCCACAGCCCAGAAGCCGCCGCTGCTAAAATTAAATGAGCTGCTTACATAGATTTTGAAGATGGATATCATGTGGCATTTAACAAAAGCATGATCAATTGAGGAATTAAAACCATTGCTTTTAACCTGATGTTGAGCCCTGGTAAATGGCAACTGCACACTATGGCCACAAGGTGGTAGGGTAATCCTACACAAACAAGAGATAAAAAAATGATCAAAGCAAAATGATTTACAACGACACAATAAACGCATGAAAAACACAAATGAAAAGAGATCCATCTGACTTTTATAATCTTAAAATACAGTGCGTAGACTGTCAAATGGAAAGTTCATAATATGTCACCACTTATCTTTTAAAAAGCATCACATCGGGCCATATAGTCGAATAAAAATTTAACGGCATTGACCTCAGGGCTTTGCGAGTGAGAGAGGACGAGAGAGAGACTGGGGGGTGAGGTCTCTTAAGTTTAATGTTGTCTGTATCTGCTGGCCAAATGTCCTTGGGGAGTGGGGGGCAGGGGGCTGCATGCAGCAGCTTGGTCACACACAGAGTGAAACACATCACAGCTGGAAGTGGGGTCTGTCACATACACATACAAATGAGAACAATAAGCTATTCAGCAAAAAGCAACATAGGCACACACAAGTATACAGAGACAGGCGAATGCAAGAGGAATACATTTCTCTCTTTCTTTCTGTTAGTACACACAATAACAAAAAGCACAAGAAAATACCTTTTTCAAGAAGCAATTGTGTGATGCTGCTATCAGTCCCTGCCTGCTACTGTACCTTGGAGCTCTGCTAGTTCCTGTTAACCCTACTAGATCTGACTCACTTTCTAATTGACTGACTGTATGGACTGACTAGCTGGCTAGGTGATTTGCTTACTGGCTGGCTCTTTCTCTTACCTTGCTCACTTTTATCCTACTTCTTATACTGCAAAAGTTACCAAAATTATTAACCATAAACATTATTAACCATCATTCGTATTACTAGTTTTAGGGTCAAATTCATGGTCATGAATGAAAGCTTTTGTTGAAATTAATTTCACTTATGTAATTTATTATGGTTTCATATAATTTTTACTTGGCTTTTGTAAAATGTTTCAGAATTTACTGTATATTAAATTATTATCAATGTTGATAATAAGTCAATTCAGCTCTGAATGTGCTGTTGGTCAAATCTCTGAACACATATACTACTACATTTTGGTCTCTTAGAAGCAAAACTCTCACTCTGTCTCTCTCTCTGAATACCTGATGTGGGTTCACATTAAAGACACAAATAGAAAAGTGACAATGGAATAGAACAGAGAGAGGTACCAATGTGCCTGTTTATGCAGGGACCCTTTTTTGGCCATCAAAATACTATAAAGTATGTTTCCCCCCTTCCAAGATGTAAATTTTTCAATCCTACTTTCTCTTTTCACATCCCTGTGTCCGCACTGCCCCCAAGTACTTCTGTCCCTTTCATTTTCCCTCCTTTCCTCCATCTTCCATCACTTCATCCATCTCACTCAAAAGCCATTAAGGAGCGGGTCGCCAAGCTTTGTTGCGATGAGGAGTGATAACAAGCCTCTGGGTCCTACTCGTCTCTCCTCTCTCTTCTCTCCTCTCCCATTCCTCCTCTCAACAGTCTCTTTTCATCTCAGTGATCGATCCACCAGGTTTTTTTGATTGGCTTGTAGCTTGTAGAAATTGTCTTATTTTTTGGTAAAAAAGAGTGCGGTGCAAGGTCCAGCGGACTAGTGGATAAGGCAGCAGCTGCTGTTACCCATGGTCATTCAGAAACAACCTGAGGACTTGAACGTTTAGTGATGACAGAATAAGGTGGAGCAATATAATGACTCACATTATCACAAACATGTTCTTCAGAATATGACAATATTCTGTATTAGCTATGATTAATGGCAAAACAGCATATTGTGAAGGGCATGTGAGATATTTAGCATGATTAAGGGCTGTTTAAATAAACAACATGATAATTGGTGGGTTTTGGCTTTTGAACAGTCTAGGCATAAGGCTGCATGTGAATATGTAATATTGTAGTATGCAAGTTTCATTAGCAGATAAATATCAGCATCTGTACTGTGTCTGCAACCAATGCGAACTACATGACCGAAACACGGCCTACGTTTTGTGCCTTGATGTTATTGACAGTGAAGTAGCAGCAAATGTACATATCACATATGCATATATGGCACCCAACATCTATGCAGTAGGCATTAAAAAAAGTTTTAAAAGTTTAAAAGTTAAAGAGCACAACAATATAACTATAACAATGATAAAAAATATATAATAATAAGTGTACAAGAAACATTTAGCAGCAATCTTGATAAAACAAGAAAATATATATATACAAATAATGTGCAGTATGAGCATACATTTAAATAGCTGTTATAAATCTTACAAATGTTATAAATACAGAGGTAGTGCCTGGCTTAGAGTGCCGATTAGATGTAGAGGATGAAAGTGACCAGAGCATGTCAGTGACCATTAATGTGATCAAATATGATCAGTGCATTGGTGTCAATGTTTGTTGTTGAGGAGCCGTATGGCCTGAAGAAGAAAATCTGGTAGTCTGTGACTTGATGCTCCGGTAGCATCTACCTTACGGTAGCAGTGTGAACAGACCATAACCAGGGTGGCTTGGTCCTTTATATGTTCATGTTAAAGGTTAAAGGTGCTGTTAAAGGTGCTGTTAAAGGTTAAATGTGGGTGAAAGGTTAACGGTTAAAGGTACATTCCGTTTGTGCTGGGACCCTTGTGGGTTGAAACTCGTAGGGGTGAATGCCCCTCCTAGGTGTAGGAGGGGCACCGTGCTGAGCTACTTGCATCTCTCTCTGCTGCTCCCCCTACAGCACTCACAAGCTCACATCTTCTCTACCCCACCTCCCTGCAGCAATGTGCATTGTTGTGCACAAATGTTTCCAAACATAAACAGTGAGCTGTGGAGAAAAGGTGGGGTTATATAATGCATTAGAGGAATGTATATCCTCTCTTTACCCATTTTAAGGTTTTACTTTTCTTCCTTTCTCTCTCGGGACGGTATGATGTCATGTCTCCCCCCATCCCAAGGGCCCATAACTAATCAGCCAAAGTACCCTCCTTCTCTGTGAGCCTCTTAACTCTCTGTGGCCCTACTCCAAGCTAGTGACCTATCGCCTATAGTCATTATATGCCCAACGACATCTCCCACTCCTACTTTGCATTTTACGTGTGTGTGTGTGTGTGTGTGTGTGTGTGTGTGTGAGATTGAGCTTCTGTCTGTGAATCATAGTGAGCCATGGGTCAAAAGCATAGCCGTGTCCCCTTTAGTGAGCAGGGTGTCAGACCACAAATCCATTTACACTACTCTCTTTCTTTCTTTCTCTCCGTGCCTTCCATGGCAATGCATTCAAATGAAACAACACGGGATCAGGAGAATAATTAGGTTTACCAAGATTTGCATGTCCCGGTCTTGTGCACACCACACATACACACACACACACACACAAACACACACAGTAAATATAATTATTACAGGAAGGCGGTACAGTATGTGTACACATTGATACACTCCTACCTTTTCCCTGTCTCTCTCCAGGGGAGAACAGATATCACCAATTACTGACAGGCCTGTCTGCTCCTAACTGGTTGTGATCGCAGCGTACTGGGCCAGGAGGAGGGTCCACAGATTACATTAAGTACTTGATTGGCCCCTCTCAATATTTAATGTGCAAGACTGACAACAGAGTGTCACGCCAGCCAGGGTTACACTTCCTGGAAGGAAAGGTACAATGACCAATACATACTGTGTCCTCTTGTATGTGTATGTGTGTGTGTGTGTGTGTGTGTGTGTGTATGTGTGTGTGTTTACATTTGTGTCATGCTATCCTATTTGTGTATATGACTGAATCTGCAGTAACACTCTAAGCGTAACTACCTTGAGTGTCGTAAATATACACTACATACATGTATTGCAACATTCTGACCGATACAATACCTGACCAAAGGGCCTAGTGATTAAGAGGTTTTAATAATGTTGTTGATAATGTTGATAACACCTCCTCTTGAAAGGCTGGCATCGCAATAGTTAGGTCGGTTAGGTAGTTAGGTAGTTTCAAGCAATGCGGAACGTTACAGTCTGTGACATAGATTGGACAAACACAGATATAGATCCGGCAATGGATCGGACATGGTTGCAATACCGATCAATTAAAAAATGCCTAGATCGGCCCTTATTCACGATCTTTGATATTACATATATGGTTGAGTGTTTGAGTCTTTCGGTCTGTGACTGTTGGCATTTGTGGTGCATGTGTGTGTTTGTGTGTGTAGTTGTCCCAGTTAATCCAGGAGGCTCAGGGGAGAGCAACTGGATGCTTCAGAGGCTTTTCTCTTTTTGCAGCCCCAGTCTCCACTCAGCTTAGCCTGGGACGCAGAGCCAGAGTCTGCTCTGCAAACACAGACTGACGGAGGGCCCGGAAAACCAACTATCAGAGAGACGGGAGGGGGAGAGGCTTCACTCTTGAAGTTCCTTAATGAAAAATCTTGCTTATAAATGAAGAAATAAAAAGATGTGACTGGTAGTATGACGGAAAACGAGAGCAAGAGTGAAGGTTGACTCTTGAAGTTATTAAAGAAACATCTTACATTGTAAAATGAAAAGAGATAAAAACAGAATGGGGTGGGGGGCCGAAGACTATAATGCTGAATATACTCTAGATGAACGTGCACGCAGGGATAGAAAATGAAAGTGTCCAATCTCGTGCTTACAGATGGAGAGAGAAAGAGAAAGCAAGAAAGTGGGAGGGACGTGTGGGTGGATGCAACACTGATGAGAAAAAGGGATATATACCTCCGCTGTGTGTGTGTGTGTGTGCGCGCGTGTGTGTGTGTTTGTGCGTGTTGAGGGTGTAAAGTCAAAGAAAGCAGACGAAGGGTTTTGGCCCGAATGAAAAATCCAGGAAAAAGAATGCAGCTGAGAGGAGAAAATTACATTTACCCTGCATTCACACGCTTTGTATCCATCGCTAGTGGATGTGCTTGCCCTGTCGCTCAAAGGGGAACTTTGAGTACTGTATGTTGGGATGCCTGGCCTAGTCTAGTGTCTGACTGCCCTTTTTCCCTCTCTCCCTGTGGTCTGATTACAGAATTGGAGCAAGGTGTGCAGGAGCCAGACGACAGCCACTCTCCAATCAGCTCATCTCTCTGCTGCTACTGCTACTATCGCCAGATTGTAAAGCTAACTATAGCACGATCCTGCATGAAGCTAACCTGTTACAACCGGCTTGTTCTGCACCAGACTACCTGCCCCCTGGAGCCTTCGCTGGGCACCTTGTGCTGTTGGTCAAACTTAGATAGTTCCCTAATTGCCGCCTAAGGAGGTACACCTGCAGGGCTAATCCTCCCCAGGTGCACAATGGGGAAGGGAGGCACAGAGCGCGCATGGGCCTGTGTACACCGGTCGTGACAGTACTCCCCCCTCTAAGGCGCGCCTCCCGGCGTCGCCTTTAGTGTGGCGAGGGGTCCCTGCGGAGACCGGCCCAGGGACGGGCAGCAGAGGCTTGGACACTCTGGAGGCCGGACCAGGGACAAGCAGCAGAGGCTGGGACACTCTGGAGGCCGGACCAGGGACAAACAGCAGAGGCTGAGACACTCTGGAGGCCGGACCAGGGACGAGCAGCAGATGCTGGGGCACTCTGGAGGTCGGACCAGGGACGAGCAGCAGATGCTGGGGCACTCTGGAGGTCGGACCAGGGACGAGCAGTAGAGGCTGGGACCCTCTGGAGGTCAGACCAGGGACGAGCAGTGGAGGCTGGGACCCTCTGGTGGCTGGGTCTTACAGTGGTTGGCGAGGGCAAGCGACAACTCCGGAGACTGGCGGCTCTGGTGAGCGCTCCTTAGCAGCTGGACCAGGCGATGGCTCCAGTGGCGTGAGCAGGCGGACAGCAGCTCCGGAGAGTAGCTGTGGTGGTGATAGCTCCTCAGCGGCTGGACCTGGCGTCGGCTCCAGCGGCGTGAGCAGGCAGACAGCAGCTCTGGAGACTAGCTCCAGGGACGGACTGCGGCGAGGTGACCTCCTCAGCGGCTGGACCTGACATCGGCTCCAGCGGCGTGAGCGAGCTGGCGGCAGCTCCGGGTCCGGACTGCGGCGGAGTGAGCTCTGTTAAGGAGATTTTCATATTTGAACTATATACTACACTTACATTCTGTGTTGTACCATTCTATGTGTTCAGACATATGTAAGCATTCAAGGTAATGTGAGATGTTTTGATCTTCTCTGCATGTGAGCTGCTCGGGCAAGTCATCAC